>JALIZF010000615.1:0-44682 GCA_029948255.1 Telmatactis stephensoni | reverse complement strand
CCCATAAAAATCTTGACTATGGCACTGAAATCTAGATAACCTAATGTGTAAGTTGAATGTTTCATTATTTTGAATTTCGACAGGTTGACAGCTTTTGTTCTTAAATCCTTTTCTCGAGCTCGTCAATTTATTTTTATCGATGATAAAGAGCTGGAGGGTACAATAAAGTGGATTAAATCAAAGCAACTTGAAACAGGCTGCTTTAGAAAATATGGAAACCTGTTTTTTAAAGAGATCAAGGTAACGTGTTGAAGTGAGCAACTTTTTGGAAGAAGATCAAGACATGCATACTATTGATGTTGCACCCTTTTAGTTCAATGTGCTTGCATCTCACAAAGATATTGACTTTTCTAGGGTGGTGTATCAACGCCTGTTACCTTGACGGCTTATGTACTGATGGCACTTCTGGAAAGTAAAGTTAACCCAAAGGTATTCACCTATTAATCCGAATTTTAAGAAAGTCACGATGTCTCTAACATATTTACCATTGGTGTTGCAGAGTGGCGTCATCCTTAAAGCTCTTAAATGCATTACGACACAGAAGGATAGCGTGACAGATGCCTACAGTAACGCAATCATTGCTTATGCACTAACACTTGCCAAACATCCTAGTCGTGGAGAATTCCTGAAAAGACTCAAGTCTCAAGCCACTTTTAAATGTACTTGTGATTCTTCATTACTACGTTTACGTCATAGACTTTAAAAGGTTTCCGTTTGTAATTCTAATATTTGGTTCATTGAACTTTTGCATTTTAGGGGGGAACATGTACTGGGAGAAAAAAGAAAAATCAAAGAAGCAAGCACCATTTCAGCCGGCCTGGACACCACCCTATCAACGTTCTTCTTCCATTAACATCGAAATGACATCCTATGCACTCATGGCCATGATTGGTGATGGAACCGATTCCAATGCGATTGCTGAGTCTATGCCTATTGTACAATGGATAACTAAGCAAAGAAACGAACTTGGGGGATTTTCATCTACTCAAGTAAAGCTTTGAACTCTACCTAAACCCCATTCCTAAAATTGAAATACGCTTATTGCACATTTACTTTCACGTACGAATTTATTGATGCCCGTTTTTGCTATGTACTATAGGATACGTGTGTAGCTCTACAAGCGCTTTCAAGGTATGCCAGTCATGTTTATAGAGAAGGCACAAGCATGCGAATAGATGTTGGAAGCCTTTCAAATAGTCCTTTTCAGCACAGTTTCTCCATATATGATCACAATCGTTTGGTGTTACAAAAAGTTGAGGTAAGAACAAACGCTTTGCAGGTTTTCGACAAACACCGGATACATCATCAAATACACATCCTTCTTAGTGATATTCCAATGATGCAAATTGTTTTAAATTAGATCCCGTCAAAAAATCTTCCGATGGAAAACATTCCTATTGTTGTCGGTGGACAAGGATGCGCCCTTGCACAGGTAAGCAAATAGCTGAGACAGTATGACAAAGAAACTTGGTAGCTACTCAGCAAGACAAACACATCAACTGGCAATGTTCACTGAATTTTTCCAATTGTTTCCAAGTCCGATCTAGGTTTAAATTTGGTATCTTAACGTTTTGAAAACTTTAACATGACAATTAGACAAATCTATAACGAATATAGCTAAGGATATCAAATAATATGTTAACCTTAGACCATGTCAGATAAACATTTCGAATTCAACCATATTTTTAGGTTAACGTTCAATACAACATCCCAGATGTTGATAAAACACCTGCCTTTAAACTGTCTGCAAGTGTCCAGCACCAGAAACGACGATTTTCTACTCGGAAAACGGAGGCAGGAGAAGTGTTATGTCAACCTCTTGAAGTCAACGTTTGTGCCAAGTGAGTGGGTTTTTTTTCCTAATGAATTTGAGTAAATGTATTCAACCGACAAACCTTTCGTTATAATATCTAGCTACAATGTTTTTATTTAACCTGTGAGAGAAAGATGGTCATTTAGTGAGTACTATAGTTGATATTGAACAAAAGAAAACTGAACACACTATGGGTTAAGTCTATTACTAACTATAAGTTTGTCAACTTTATCACGGATTAAATAAAACCACTCTGTGACGTACAATGATTATGCAAAGACTATGCAATAAAACGTAACTATATATGGAACATTATGGAATTGTTCAATTTGATCATAATTATATGAAGGTGGCTTGAAGACGATAAATCAGGCATGGCCATAATAGATGTCAAAATGGTGTCTGGGTTTGTTCCTGATGAGCAGTCTTTGGAGAGGGTAAGAATCTTATACTATCTTGCTCAGACTGCAATCAGTGCGTCAATGATTATTTGATAAAATGATACAGATAATCCTTTTGTTGTTGTTGGTGTTTTATTTCACTTGAAATATTATTATGGTTTACCTGTACCATGTGCATGTACGACATAATTGTGTACCACAACATTTATCAACTCTGTTGGCATGGGAGGGAAATATGAAAACCAACCGACCAATCGAACAACCGAAAAACCGAACAACCGAAAAACTGAACAACCGAACAACCGAACAACCGAACAACCGAATAACCGAACAACCGAACAACCGAACAACCGAACAACCGAACAACCGAACGACTGAACAACCGAACGACCGAACAACCGAACAACCGAACAACCGAACAACCAGACAACCAGATAACCAGACAAAAAGCAAACAAACAAACAAAACAAACAAAAATAATTGCCACTGGTCTAATGATGATACTCAGCAAAAAGCATTCGTTTCTAGAATGACAATATATTTTTATTATGTAGACATTATGTAGCCAATTCCATCTTCCCGACAGCTTTCAGTTTTTAAATGATCTTAAAACTTAGTCAGGTTCTATTAATTTACCGAATAATCTCCATTGCATGTGATATGCCTGGGTGAGATTAATGATATGTCATCATTGAACAGCCAGTTTCAAATCGCGATTGCTGAAGGCTTTATTTCTTACAATTTTAGCTACTAAATCGTTTTGATCTCAATCTGATGAAATTTGAAATACAAGAAAACAAGGTGGTGCTCTATTTTGATGAGGTAAGACTATTTTCTCAAAAGGTAAATTTGACTTTTAAAGTTTTTGAAGTAATAGTTTTCTAAATTTTTATTTCTGCTAACTGTAATTGTTTTCTTCAAATTTGTGGGTAGTTGTATGCATAACTTTGGGGTTTGGGTGCCTTTGCAAGATTTTATATCTAGTGTCTAATTTTTATATTATCTAGTGTCTTTCATAAACGCTCAATAACTATGAAGATTTACAAATAGTTTACAGACATTACCATGAAGATTTTCAAAATGGGCCATTGTTACATGATCTACGAAACAGATTAAAGCCATTTTTGTTTACAAATAAACATATGATTCAGTCTTTAAATGCTCCGACCTGTAAATCCCAACTTACTATACAGTCAGTTTCTAAACTATTTACAATTTTTTTCATATTATGAAAATGGGCAAAAATTTTCCACTGATGTAATTTGCCGATTTTACATGTGAAAATGTCCTAACAGTTGTAGGAACAGTAACAGTTTTAAGGTTGTAGTACTTTACGAGATGACAGCACTTTGACACGCTACCTTTTTGACACGCAAATTTGTTTAGCTTGAAAATGTCGGCCAAAACAAGTTAGCTAGTACATGACTTCTCGCACTTTGAAATTTCCCGCCATTTTTACACCGGTCTACACCGGAAACCCGTAATAACGTTTTAATAGTGGAAATGTTTACAAGAAACATGATGGTTGTTTAAAAGTCTCCCCAACTGAATTAAAAACTAACAAATATGAGCGAAAGTAACTTTTTTCATCGATTAGTATTTCAAAAGCATTCCGAAGTCTTTTTAAGGGTCTACTTGATCATATCTGTACAGGCATTCGATTTACAGAACGGGCGATCTGATATGGCCGCTGTCAATAGAATCATAAAAAAACAAAAACAAATTGGGCTTTTGTTGATTAATTTTCAATCGTCAATTCACAGATAGAAGAGACTTGTTTCAGTTTTGGAATTCTTCAAACATCTGTTGTTAAGAAAACCAAGCCTGTAGCAGTTACTGTCTACGAATACTACGACACAGGTAAACCACAACTAAGTACCAGGCTTACACTCAAAGATGATTTCAGAAGACAATGTTCTATATTTGATTTGATTTTAGACAAATCAGCCACAACAATGTACAAGATAACGAAAGAGCTATGTGAAAGGAATGTCGGTAAAGTATTTTAAAGTATTTCTTTAAAAAGTATTCATTCACTGATTGCGAGTTCTGGATTGCGCGTGGGTGGAGGCTTTTTAACAAAGGCTTGCCGGCTATACCCTGTTGGACACAATTATGAGGGTTTTTTTGTAAATTGTGAAAATGGTATCATTTTCACCTATTTTTCACACAGAAAATTGTACCCCTTATCTGTTACCCTACACTGAGTCAAGAAATAACATCAAAGATCTTGAGGACCCGTGCGAACGCTCCAGCAATGATGGGTCTCGAATTGCGTTGTAAAATTTTGCACTGGCCGTTGTACAGGGGTGTTACATGGCACAACGCCGAGAAATGTCGATGAAATCTTATGTTACACAATGTTATTGACACTTTTGTCAAACGTCACTGCGAGACACGTCGCAGAAAAAATTCCATTTTGTCAACCAGCAACTGTCAACAATTGGGGTCAACAATAGGACATTTTCGCTCCATATAAGGGAATCCAGAATGATGCAAGATTCTGGATTCGCTAGAGCTGTCTTATGGATCCAAATGGCCGGATTCCAAGGGCTGGATTCTGGATTCCAAGGACTGGATTTCGGATTCCAAAATCAAATTTTTCGTGGATTCCTGATTCAGAATTCACTTACATGGGGCAAACATTTGAACGATAGCTACAACTACCAGAATGCTTTATGAATTTTCTTTCAGACTGCTGAATCGCCATAAACTGATTATAATTTTAAAACAGTAGAAAAAGGTGGGATAAAGAAGAAATACAATATCAAAAGACTTAAATATCTTTGTTGTCTTTTTTAACATGTCCAGATCCTTGTCCTTTGTGTCCTACCAAGCTAGATGCAAATGCTCTCCAGTCCACACTCTGTACGAACAATTATGGTAAGATAATTCGCCCTTTTTAAAGGTTCACGCAGCCATGCAGCTATTCGAATTCCGCAGGCCAGAAAAAGTTTAAAGAAGGTTTGAAATTCCTGGACTTTCAAATTTTTGACATTTTATATCTAGGCTTTCGGTGTTAGCCTGCGTCACATCCAGACATGGCTCTGGTTTAATATAACCAAAACGGAAGTTACAACAAGTCCAACGACTAAACCAGAGTTTTGTTCGGGGGCTAGTGTAGGCTACGAAAGGTTAGTCGGGCTGAAACATCGATTTTGAGATCATGGAATTGGATTAAAAGCCATGGAAATATCCGATGGAGTTTCGTTTACCAGTTTCTGCATAACTCTGACCCTGACTGGGCTCATATCAATGCAATTAACTGGTACACATTATTGTTACGTTAGCAATACTTGTCTTATGTGATAACCTTTATTGGCCCATGATTCCTTCTAGTCTTATCCATACAAACGACTTTGCCAAATGGTCTAAGATCGCTGGAGTTTCTGGTTGGTCGTCAAGAGCTGAATTCGACCAAGGCTTATGAAAGGAAAGACTTCTATGGAGTCTATGATGTTCCCCTGCCCAAAGGCTGTCGTTGTGCCGCTTTGCATGGTACGGGTGCCCGTGCTTATGTTCTCTTGAAAAAGAAACCTGACGTTGTAGTTGATAAGAAGCTGAAGCGTTTGGATTTAGACGAGAATGCGACCGTTTTGGATCGAAGAGAAGTTTCTTTAAGTTCCTTGGCACTGGCCTCGACCAAATGTTACTAGATAAAGAATTATCAGTTAAAGATCATTTACGTTAGAAAACTAAGAATTTAGCTTAAGTCTGAGAATCAATGAAATTGAGTTGATTTAAAAGGTGGTACGATATAATGCAATAGGTTAATGAAGTAGATATTAAATGAGTATTGATTAAAAGTAATTCCTGGCATACTGAAGACATGAGAGTCTGTTTTAGTTGTATTCTGTGTAAATATGATCAAATGCAATCCCAACATTGCTTCGCCAGCCCTTTGCTTGCGAAAAAGTACCATCAGTTTTACAAAAGAGTCTTACCAAACAATATCTAATCACCCAGCATCACCTCATTAGATCACTCTTTATTCAATTATTTATTGATAACTGATGAATATGTGCGGATGGCTCACACCCCGAAAACATGATAACAATATAACATTCATGAAAAATGGAATCCAGCTTGCGTACTAGCTAATTATGAGTTACCGATAGGGTAGGAGTGAGGGAGGGTCTACAATAGTATGCGCTGATTTGCACCAAGCACTTAGGTCGTGCCATGCCTTTCCATTACCTATCTGAGGGAACGTCCTCCAGGATCGAATTTTCATGTACACGCGATGTTGATTAAATCTTATAGCGTAAACAAATGATAAAAGCTAGAGTGCATTTTTAAGATTATTTTTAATCACAACGATCAAATAAACTATAAGCTTGCAAGTTAGCTTTGCAAACTTTTACGTGCGTGCCATTGTTGTTCAGTTTGCAGTTGCATTAGTTTTTTAGGTGTGGGAGCTACGAGCCAGCCTTTTACAGTCATAGACAGATATAGCTTTTTTATTCTAATACATATAGCTTTTTTTTGTTCATTCTGATACATTTGTTTTCCATTCATACTTATAT
This sequence comes from Telmatactis stephensoni, assembly GCA_029948255.1. Taxonomy (NCBI): domain Eukaryota; kingdom Metazoa; phylum Cnidaria; class Anthozoa; order Actiniaria; family Isophelliidae; genus Telmatactis; species Telmatactis stephensoni. The sequence continues at coordinate 37,942 of JALIZF010000615.1, read as the reverse complement.
AGTCATACGACATATAATTATATTTTTTCACATACCATGCTCAATATTCATATACATATGTATTTTAATCTATTGTAAAGGGTGGGTTGGTGGGTGGGTTGGTGGGTGGGTGGGTGGGTGGGTGGGTGGGTGGGAGCTTAGTGTTTTTAGTTTTTAGTCAAAGCTTTCATGCAATTAAGTTTTCTACTTTTGAAATTCTGTGAAAAATAAAGTTTATTGTTATCATTATTACTATTTCCGAAGAAGCGACGTTCCCGAAATTATGATTTAAATATAACGACTATCACTCTTGCTATACGTTGTTAAAATTTCGTTATGTGTGAAATCAGTAAAGCGTTCTCATTTTGCTATTTTTGCAGAGGTTTGTTTTCTCTTTATGCTGCGTCCAGAAAAAAAGACAAGGAATTCCTCGTATTAGCACTCTATGACTCGTTGCCCCCTGTAGTTTATTAAGTTAATCGAATTAAACTGTGCCCTAATTAAGGAATATAAAACGCGCGCGCATGTCTCTGTTCTGTGATATAAACACGATGGAAGATGTAGAGCAAGAGAAAAGCAAGCTTAGGAACACGAGGCGTAGCCGAGTGTTTCTCTTTCTTTTCGAGTGCTCTACATCTTCCAGAGTGTTTATATAACAGAACAGAGACATAAGCGATCTTTTTATATTGCTTTTATAAAATATTTTCGACGTTTTTTGAGCGAGCCATGTCTCTGTCCTCTGATATAAACATGGTAGCCAGCCAATCAGCGCGCGCGTTATATCTCAAGTCAAATAGTATTTTATAAAACCATTTAAACCGATGTACCAGTTGACCTTTCTATGACCAAACGCTTTCTTGTAAATTGTACTTTAATCGTCCAGCAACTGATTCTTATATTATTCACTTTCAATGTCCAAATATTCTTATTTTTACATTTCAATTACAAGGCAAATCCCTATAAAAAGGATTGCATTGTAGCTAGTATTAATTACTCGTGCCCAACGAGTTATAAACGGCAAATGTTTTTTTTTTCTCTCTCTCTCTCTGTTCGTGTCCAGAAGAGGCCTTTCTTGCGCAATCGGTCACGTGTTACACCTCCGATTGGTTAAGAGCGTAAAAAACAATGCCCTTCATTCATCACCTTTGAGCGCGTGCAAACTCTTCGTAGTGAAGGCAAGCCAGGAACTTTAGGAATTAGACAAGGCGCATTTTCGAAAAATCAGATACCTGGAGGCATTTTGGGGTAGAGGCTGGTAACATAACTATTCTAAACCGATTTTTCATGCTGAATGCGAATATGACTGTTACCAAGACGTATTCTGCAATCTTATACGTGTAAATGACGTATTTTGTGAATTGCTACAGTCATTTTAAAGCCGTTAGTAGGAAATGACTGTAGCAATAGTCCAGTTTCCAGTTACTAGAGACCGCTGAGCTTCCTGACAAAAGGCGCATTTATACAGGGTTAGCCTCCTTTTCAAGAAAGACCCATGGGAGTAAACGCCATTTTTTTGGTTTTGTTTTGTTTTGTTAACAACAGAAAAAAATCGAGTTAACTCCCTTGGGTCTTTCTTGAAAATGAGGCTAACCCTGTATAAATGCGCCTTTTGTCAGGAAGCTCAGCGGTCTCTAGTAACTGGAAACTGGACTATTCACAAAATACGTCATTTACACGTATAAGATTGCAGAATACGTCTTGGTAACAGTCATATTCGGATTCAGCATGAAAAATTAGTTTAGAATAGTTATGTTACCAGCCTTTACCCCAAAATGCCTTCTGCACTTTTTGCGATGGACTTTTTCAGTTTTGCGCCTTGTCTAAATGCAAGATGGCCGACTTCAAAGAAAATAGCTTTCAGAGACAGGCTGTTCTAGGAGTAGAACAATGGAAAGTGGAGCTTTTAATTCGAGATATACCTATATACTTATAAGAGTTTCAGAATGGGCTGTTATTTTGAGCTTCATCTCCAATACTTTGACCAAATATCGAACTCTAAATGGAGTACTTCAAAGGAGGTCCTCGCGATAAAGACTATTTCCTATGAGCTGGAAATCTACGAATTTCTCATCCTACATGTTGCTAAACGAACATACATAGAAGCAAGTCAATTATATTCCTCATTCAAGCATTCAAGAGATCTTGAGAGGTTTTTGTACTGAATTTTAATATTGGAATTCTGAAGCAGACCATTGCATGGAACTTGACCTTGATTGCGCGTTTGGTCACGTAACGTCTTTTATTCACATATAAAACATCCGAAACATGAACGAAAAAATACAGGATTTGTCATTGTGTCAAAAACGCCTTTGTAGAAGTCTTAACAGCAAACAAATGAAATACATAGTGAAATAAAAAGTTGAATAAATTGGTATATTCACAGGTAATATTTTTGCATGTCGGAGATATATCAGATACCATGCATGATAATAGAAGGACAAAGGCAAACACTAATAGCTGCTGACAGACAAATTGACTAATCAGATATTCTTTTAGTTTAAGTTAGCCGATTCAAAAAAGGTCATTATGTTACGGTTAACTATTTCCCGGAATGATGAAGAATGCGTGAAACGGCTCGGGGAAGAGTACGAACGGGGCCGGTCATTGGAGCCTCTCTTAAAAGGGGCTCCCAGGACACGAGTGAACGCACGTGTGCGTCTAGTTCAGAATAGGACTAGGTTGAGAACTGAAGTTGAAGTTCAGTTCAGATTTAATTGTGATTTATGGAATAAATGAACCAACCGAATAAAAGTCTCTATACTGAGCAGTCCTTCCGTAATATCTGATCACAAAGCACAGCCGCTTAGATCGAAACTAGTTCGTTTTTACTGAGGGATCGAGGAAAAACCGGAGTACCTGGAGAAAAAAACCCTCGAAGCAAGGGAGAGAACGAACAAGAAACTCAAGCCAAGTCCGGGAATCGAACTCGGGACCACAAGGATGACAGACTGGCGCTCCTCCGCTCGGCAACGCTTGCTTCAATAACTAGTTGTCAATAACTATAAGGTGTTAATCGACAGACAGTGTATAATATCCATTTCTTATGTGAATGCCTTGCTTTCTGGTACTTTTTGAGTCCTTGTTGTAGACGTTTGTTGTACAGCTGGCGGCCATTTTGGATGACGTCATATAGATTACCTTTTAGCAGCACTTGCGTGTTCCGGTTGATTTCAATTACATTTAAATCTTGAAATTGCTATTCTTCATAAGGTAATAATAATAACATGGACTATTTCCACTTTTTTCTGTGTGATTGTCTTACTGCTTAAAACCTTAAAAATACTTTTAAGGTAGTTCCGGCCGCGACCTTTAGATCTCTTTAATTAATTCCTTTAAAATCCTGTCATTTTAGTAAAGATATATAATTGTTAGGCGAGTCAAAAACCGAGAAAAAATGAGGGGGTCACCGTATTGGTTACTGAGCTATAAGATGTCGCTAAAGGTGGTATTTTCGATGCCGTGGAATTCGCGGCGATTTTTCTAGTGACGTACATACGTAATCGATATGGTCTGAAGAATGCGGACAAATTTTTTTCCAGAAAAAAACTTAGACCATCTTGAAAGATAAGTCCGAGGTTCATTTAGCAGTTTTGTTGTCGTATTGTTTGATGAGTTGCAGATATGATTTTAAGGGCATTCTAGAAGCAAATTTGGACTCGATGATATGAAAATCCTAAGTAGAACAACGCAAGCAACAGGGAAAACCCTCTTACACGACACTATCAATCGTCATTACTGACGCAAGAAAAAAGCTTTTTCAACAAAAAGCTAGCTGTTGTTTTGTTTTTCTGATAAAATAGCGCGACCCCACTCTACCCCTTGAAGATTTGTCTTTTGCACGGTCGCGATGGTTATATCAAAATTATCTTCTTTCTCTCCCCAATTCTCTTTCTTCCCCCTCCCCTTACGCCGCCTCGCAGGCTACATAAGTATTGTCGAAATTCCATCTTATTGTTCTTAAATGTAAAAACATGTCATTGGCAAGAATTAGCAGTTCTAGATTATTCATTTGCACATAGAGAAGAAATATGCTTGGAATATTATTGAACTGATCGATGTTCCGGTTGTCTTTGCCTAATGACTTGACGGGGGATCGGAATGTAAGTGGCATTTGAAGAGATTTACCATGAACCAAATAGCTGAGGAGAACTGGAGTTTTTCCAATTATGTCAAATTAATTCAGGCTCATGGCCAACTGGTTTTAGAGGGGATTTTTTTTCAAGTTCGAGCAGTGAACGACAAGAAATCCTGAGTTGAAGAATAGCTGTTGTACAAAGCTAAAATCGTTTCTGTCAGAAAGTTTAAGTTGTTTGTAAGTAGTTTTGGCCGATGAAAGTTGAATCAAAGTGTTAATCCAAAGCGAAAATTTGGATCGAAAATGGGGTTTAGGCCTTCATTAGCTTATTAGCTATATTTGCTATTATATTCAGCTTGAGAAAGCGCTTAATCCCAACACAACTTCAAGAAAAAGTCTTTGTACAATTCAAAATTCCATTTTAAACAGGTATTTTATCTTGGTACATCAGTTTTTAACCGGTAGAAAAAGGATTTGAGTGTTAATCCAGAGCGAAAATTTGGGTTAACATTCGCACGAAGGTCTAGTTTTTGGCGCTTTTCGCCATTATTGCTCGTCATGGAAAAAAACTCCTCTTAAATTGTCTCGTTTCCCTCCCTTTTTGCATTGGAGGAGGGTGATGGGATAATCAAAGAAGCCTCTACAGAAGCCATTTGGTATATTATCTAAAACTCTGATGTGATAAAGGGAGGAAGCCGAGTGCCCTCAAGTACTAAGCATCTTCAATTAAAGACATCTTGCTAACATTTTTATTCACTTCCGGGTATCTACGTCCAGTTAATTTTACTAACCTTTACTATTTCTTCGATTGGAAAGAATTGTATTATATTGTCTCATCTTAGTCTTTGATACTTATAATTTCATTGCGAATCAACAATATAAAGGTAAATTTACGCAACGTTTTTTAACATCGGTAACTCGTGACAGTCAGTCCAATGTCAAGATTTACTGGTGAGCTTAGCCGATGTTGCCAATTGGTCCTTGTCTAGGAATCATTTTTAGAATTTTTGTGTATATATCGTTTTAGAATCCCTGATTCTTTATTAATATATGGCTTCAGTAACATTGAGGCTGGAACGTTATTATATATGGGATATTTATACTACAGTTTGTAGACCACCTTTTAAATTATGAATGAAAAAAAAATCTGCTTTGAATTACAAAGTTCAAAGTTCAGTCATAAGATAAATGAAAGCATAATTCTGCTTTCTACGTTATTCGATCAAAAGATTTTGAAAGGTACGGTTTGAATGAATATCCGGTCCTGACTGCCAATAGTGCCTCTATATATAACTCGCTGTTTCAACAATTTGTCAGAGACATGCACTGAACGGTCAAGCAAAATAGTGGTGAAACTGTAGGTTTCATACTGAAGATGGCCGGGCTAAAGTTTGCATTGGTTATTCTGCTGTCAGTTTGGAACTGGTCTAAAGCCGTCGAAGGGTACGTAGTAGCTATAGTTTTGTGGTGTGTTGTGGTATGCAATCGTCGTCGTCGTCGTTTCCCATCCTCAGGAATGAGGGTCGGAGATCCAAAGTCTAGTCATCTTTCTCCATTTTTCTCTGTTGTTTGCCATCCTACTAGCTACACTCCGTTAGTGATCTTCCACTCCACTCTTTAATATCGTCAGTCCACCTTCTTCTTGGTCGTCCACGTGGCCTTCTGCCTTCTACCTTTCCTTGGAGAATGATTGAGGAAAGCTTCCCCGCCTGCTCTGGTTACATGGCCAAAATATCCTAGTTTCCTTTCCATTATATGGGGTAGCAGCTGGCGTGTGGTTTGGAGTTCTTCTAGTATTGACTGATTAGTTCTCATTTCTGTCCAGCTCACTCTAAGTAGTCTTCGGTATGCATACAGCTCAAAGGCTTCCATTCTGTTCTTATCCTCTTTCTTAAGAGTCCAGCTTTCACAACCGTAGGTTGCTATGGGCCAGACTAGCGTTCTAAGTAGTTTGAGCTTGGTTCGTGTGCAAAGTGATCTATCTTTCCATAATGTTGAGAGTTCTTTTATTGATTTTCGTGCCATTCCAAGTCGGGTGCAATCATATGATGTGTTTTTTGAAGATTTGTATCCCCGACCCATATTTGAGTATTTACTATTTTTGTTTACATTTGATTTTTGTCTAATCCTAGTGGCTACTTGATAACAACTCCTCGAGTTTATCGTACTGGGTCCGAACAGCGTTTAAATGTCGATTTATATGGCGATAATGCACTATGGAACATTACAGCATTTCTCAAGATCAGTCGTAACAACGAGATCATCTCGTCGTCAACCAAACTGTTTAAAGGAGGCTCGCGAGGCACCATGAACATAAAGGTTTGTCATATCAAAATCATCATGCAAGCTCGGCCAGTGGTTTTAGATATATGCGATATTTAGGACATTTTTAGTTCTGGTATGAAGTATTTTGTTGTCACAATACCGGCTATGGCGAAGTTTATTCTTCCCCCTCCACCCATTTTAGTTACTTGGTCAAAACATGCAGTTGTAACAATTTTACAGTCTGTAAAGAATGGCGAGAAATAATAAGTTGTTTTTGGAAATGATAAGTAATGACGAATTAGATTGACCGGTTCAAAAAAACTGAATTTTGAGTTCAAGATGGGATTAATTTGAGCTCACAATCTTCCGGCGGTCATTTCTGAAGCGGATGCTCTAACCACTGATCTACTGGAACTGACTCAAACGTTGAGCTAAGGTCATATGTTTGGGCTATTTTAAGGTATACCGAAATCTTACTGGGATATATCAATATCCCACTAGTTCCCTGGCCGCGGGCTGAACTTATGCTATGGGTTACTTATTATTTAAACTTTTTAACGTAGTACAGAATGTTCGATAACAAGATCAATTTCTTCAAGGTGCCGCCAAGTGTTTCAGTCCGTTACAATGTATTTAACAACATATACTTGCAAGTCCACGGTGTTGCTAAAGGAAAACCCGAATTCTGGAATAAACAAGCTTTGACGCTTGATAAACAAGAGGACACCATCTTTATTCAGACTGATAAACCAATCTATAAACCTGGGCAGACAGGTAAGTCACTAAATGATCGGAAATATGTTTAAAGCGAATCTCTCTCTCTCTCTCTCTCTCTCTCTCTCTCTCTCTCTCTCTCTCTCTCTCTCTCTCTCTCTCTCTCTCTCTCTCTGCTCGTATTATTACTAGACAAGGGTATGATGTGAGGTCTTTTGACATCCTACAGCAGTTAAAGTGGGACTGTTTGGCTGTAAGACGCGACAAAAGACTTTGTCTATTGATGTATGACGTCTTACAGGGAAACAGCCCTGCCTATCTACGAGAACTTTTTGATAAAGCTAAGGATTCAAATGGTTATAAAGCAATGCTCAGGGATAGTAGTAAATTAGAAATTAAGCACGTACCAAAGACAGATTTCTTTAAAAGCAGTTTCTCGTACAGAGGAGCTATAGCGTGGAATTCACTTCCACCTGAAGTGAGATCCTCAACTACCAGAAACAGCTTTAAGAGAAATCTTGATAAGTGGCTATCTGACAGTGCTCCATAACTTGTTCTTTTTGTCTTTGAGTAACTATTGTTTCCTTAATCATTCAATATTTTATATTTATTGTATATTTATACATTTTTACCATACGACTTTCATGTAAAGAAGTTTTTAACTTTTGAAACTATCGTATTGAAATAAAGGTGCATTCATTCATTCATTCTCTCTCTCTCTCTCTCTCTCTCTCTCTCTCTCTCTCTCTCTCTCTCTCTCTCTCTCTCTCTCTCTCTCTCTCTCTCTCTCTCTCTCTCTCTCTCTCTCTCTCTCTCTCTCTCTCTCTCTCTCCGTAGTTTTAGAGCATATAGTTATTATCCATAATGTACCCGATATCTATTGGAAGGTTCAGGTTATTTGCCCAACAAAAGCTTGTCGACCGTTCAATTTTATGTTCATCATAATAATGTTCATTAGCTTGTCATCGCTGGTATCACTTAGGGGTTAAAAACAGTCCAGCCACGCCCTTCTTAAAAGACTTCCGGTATCTTTTCAGTAGGGGTATTTTTTTAAATTTCCCACGAGCATACTCGATCCTTTTACAATGCTCCGGAGTCCCCCCCGGGCAAATCATAGTACTACAAGTCGCTTGACCGAGCATTTTCGTGCTTGGTCGGAAGTCTTTTTGAAGGACTTCGATCCCTTGTGCAATAAAAACTTGCTAGTCAGCGATTACCACGAATTCGAATGTGGCGCACAAGACGCCGAACCGATACAGAAATAAATCCGTAGTCAAGAGTATAATTCACAGGCAAAAATGTCAATCAATTCCCAACTTGGGGTTTCCCTGGGTCTAAACTGGGAAATCTGTAATACCCAAACTTAATTGTAAAAATAGAACAGATTACCAGAAAATATTTAACAAGAAACTTTTCCGCACTTTCCGGCTTTCATGGTGTCCATTAGTCAATATGTCTTGATGTTTATCTTGTGTGTTCGACTCCGACTGACGCGTCCTTGCTAATTACTCGTGCCCAGGCCTATAGCCGGGAACGAGTTATAAACTGCAAATGTTTTTTTTTCTTTTTTTTTTTTTTTTTTCTCTGTTCGTCCTGAGGAACTTCTGATTGGTTAAGAACGTAAAAACAATGCCCTTCATTCATCACCTTTGATCGTGAGCGACTGCGAACGCATGCAAGCCAGGAACTTTAGGAATGCAAGATGGCCGACTACAAAGAAAATAGCTTTCAGAGACAGGGACAGGCTTTTCCTGCAGTAGAACAATGTAATTTGGAGCTTTTAACTCGAGATATACCTATATATATATACTTATAAGAGCTTCAGAATGGGCTGTTATTTTGAGCTTCATCTCCAATACTTTGACCAAATATCGAACTCTAAATGGAGTACTAGAAAGGAGGCCCTCGCGATAAAGACTATTTCCTATGAGCTGGGAATCTACGAATTTCTCATCCTACATGTTGCTAAACAAACATACATAGAAGCAAGTCAATTATATTCCTCATTCAAGCATTCAAGAGATCTTGAGAGGTTTTTGTACTGAATTTTAAGACCAGACCATTGCATGGAACGGCTAGGTTCAATTCACCTTGTTGGTCACGTAACGTCTTAAAACATCCGAAACATGAACGAAAAAATACACGATTTGTTATTGTGTCAAAAACGACGTTGTAGAAGTCTTTACAGCAAACAATTGAGATACATAGTGAAATAAAAAGTTGAATAAACTGGTATATTCGCAGGAAATATTTTTGCATGTCGGAGATATATAATACCTATGCATGATAATAGAAGGGCAAAGGCAAACACTAATAGCTGCTGACAGACAAATTGACTAATCAGATATTCTTTAGTTTAAGTTAGCCGATTCAAAAAGGGTATTTATGTTACAGTTAACTATTTCCCGGAATGGTGAAGAATGCGTGAAACGGCTCTGGGAAGAGTACGAACGGGGCCGATCATTAGTTAGTTGGAGCCTCTCCTAAAAGGAGCCCCCGGGGCACGAGCGAACGCACGTGTGCGTCTAGTTTAAGATCTAAAAGAATGTATTGTTTTACTTCCATTTATAGATTAATACACAAGGGACTTTAAATACTAATATTCCAAAGGCATATTTGTACCGTGATAGGTATATTAGTGCTATAAAAGAGTGTTTCAAGGGCCAAAAATATCAACATTCGTCGCATATCCTTCGAGTTTATTTAGTTTGCATAGCTAGCTAGGGCAAGCACTTTAATGCTGCTAAATTAATACAATGGCTTTCTTAGTATAGTAATACCTGATTATCATAATCCGGTATTGATATTTCTGCATCTTATATAGTATATTACTTAAGACTGGCATGAGAACCGTGAAAATTCGTAGCCTTTATTAATCATGTTTTGGCTATATCCGGTCATGTAACACCGTCTTCGCCCAACAGTTTACGTCGTAGTGTTTCACAATCAGACCATGTATTGATCGTTTTCTGTGTCTTCTGCTGTGTTCTTTTTGGCATTCTTGCAGCTTTGGTCTTCTTTGGTCGTCCAAATAAATAGCAAAAAATGTTTCAACACTTTGCGGGCTTTCATGTTGTCCCTGATTAGTCAATATGTCTTGATGCAAGAACTGTTCGACTCTGACTGACACCTCCTTACTAAAATGTAAATAATAATAGTCTTTCAGATAATGGCAACTGTTTTAAAGTATAAAAGATGTGACTGTAAGCAATATTCTCTTACCTTATTTTCATTGCGACACACGTCTCTGCTCACTCCATGTGGTTCAGACGAGCAAAATCCGAAATATGCACGAATTTAAGGCCCAGAAAACATCTAATTAACGTCATCGGAGCGTCATCGGAGAAAATCTGTCAAGTTCGGACGGGTGGGAACCAATTGGATTTGTGCGAAGTATTAGCGTTGTGTTACTGAGACTATTCGATTCCTCTCCGAGCATGCGCAGTTCAAAATTCCCCCGTTTGTGCCCTCGACAGCGAAACTAAGCTCTTAGCCCTGCGGGCCAGAGCAAAAAACGTGAAAATATATATAGAACGCGAAAATACAGGAAAATAAATTAGCAGGGAGCACCATCACTATAGATTGATCATACGGTGTACGTACTTTAGACTACTTGAAAAAGAAAAGAACAAATTAAACAAAACTAAACAAGACAAAACGAAACAGAACAATCAAATCAAAACAAAACAAAACAAAAACCAAACAAAAAATCAAAAATATATTTATTTTTCTTTTATATATATTTTGGTGTCTTTTTTTCTTGTCCAGTCCGATTACGAGTTATTGGGATAAATCCTGATTTAAAGCCTTTACCTGGAAAGGTAAGCTACGTTTTTTGTGCTAATTCAAGATACATATAAGATATATCATTCGGTAAGTCATTATTACTGATGTACTAATAGGTTTCGTAATCATTTAGGTTGAAAGAATCTCTATATCTGTAAGTATACCAAAAAATACATACTTCAGAAAAACGAATATGAGCTTATACCTGAAGCACTTCTACAAAATCCGAAGTCGTAAGCCAAGTTAGACTGTTTTTGTTTTTGTGGTTGTTGTTGTTTTTTGGGAGGACCTTTGAAAACGTTGACAGTTTGATTTGCTGAGTTGAGCTATTCCCTAGAGGTGTGCTTCGAGCCCGACAAAGCGAAAAAATATAGCGGGGGCATGGAGAAAAACGGAAGCCCAGTTGGACCTCCTATATCTTTTATTTTTTGTCTGTGTCACAGAACCCAAAAGAAGTGCGGATGATGCAGTGGGATGATGTCGAGTTTCGAAATGGTAATAACTGATCCATTTTATAATTTATGACTTTATCTGAAAACACAGAAACGTGCCACTGCTATTCTTTGCATTCTTCTTATAAGGAATTGCCAGTGTTTCGATGGTTTTGTCAAAATATCCTGTTCTTGGAGAATGGAAGATACAGGCACGGTATAAAGTAAGTTATCCTTTTCTTTAATGCTAAATGTTCGAGGAAAAATTATAGCTTATATAAACCAATGCAAGCTAAGGCTACACTTTTTTCTTGTTTAGGGAAACCAAGTTCATAAAACAGTCGAGGTTGCAAAATATGGTAAGCTTTAAAATTATGCACTCTTTAATCATTTGAGAATGAAAAAACGAAAGGAGCGGTAGCCATGTTGAATGAACGAACAAGAGGCACCAATGAGAAATCTTTTGTTGAAGTTCATCAAAGGCGGTTGCCATTATATAAACCCAGCAATGTGTCTTTGATTACTGTGTCATATAATGTATCATATCCTTTCTGATTTGTCTGTCCCTTTTTCCTATAAAGTTCTGCCCAAATTTGAAGTCGTTATTCGACCACCACCTTTTATTGTTGTGGATAGCAAGGTTGTCAGTGGTTTCATATGTGCAAGGTTGGTTAAAATAAAGTTTGTACATACGCTCGGCTTAATTATAAATTAAAATCGTTGATCCAGACTAGTGTATAATAAGATATATAGGCTGGGAAGAAAACCCCACACAATCATATAATCTAACAAATTTTCCAGACGTCCCAGCACTATACAAAATCAAAGACAGTGATGTGATTGTTGGAGCGAATTGAAGATATCAATAAGAAAGTCTAGGGACACAAAAGATCTAGTCTTCTTAATTGCCCCCTAGGCCTGACACCTGCACTCATTTCTGGGTGATATAATAAAGTGATCCTCCAAAACTTTTCTGATGATCAGTTCAGCTAACCAATGTCGATAATTCATTTTACTAGATATACCTACGATCGGGTTGTCTTTGGCAGACTAAGAGCAACTTTTAATCTTAACGGACAACAAAAAGCAACGATTGACACTAAGGTACAAGTCTAGAACGGTATCAGGGCCCCAGGTGGGGGTTCGTACTCCCCCATATTTTAGAAGGAGGTGATCATCGTACGTTTTAGGGGTGAAATAATGGGTTTGGTATTTTTAGGATACTCACGAACGGACGCTAGTACTTGATTATAATATGTCTTATTGGTGCCTACAGGGAAAATTAGATTGATCCACGCCGATATATATGCTTTTATGGGTGAAAATGAACTTTTCCCGGACGACCATCCCTGACCAAAATATAAGGGGATCCAACTCGGTAGTCAGGGTAATGAGACACAAGAGAAAATGAGTTAAGAGAACCCAGCCCCCACACTGGGCTCTGCGCACATCATGAGACCCGTTAATTCTATTTTTTAAACTTTGAGTTATTTTGGGAACGTTACGTGATTGGTCAGATCGTAGGAAGCGCGGTCGCATAGTCAATACACTAAAATTCAATATGGCGGTTTTCTTTGTGGACGAACAAGATTTGGTTCTTGAAAGAATCGGAAAGTATAAGGGAAGAAGGGGTAGGCAGTGGTTTTGGTTTGTCCACTACGAACATGCGGATGAGGAATCGAGTACTTCTCAAGATTCCACTGATGAAAGCTTTGATGATGCATCAAGCGAAAACGAATATGTCGATGACTGGACAATGTTGAAACGAGTTCTTCAGAACTATCCAGTGATCTTGAAACAAGCGAAAACGAATAAGGCACAGAGTTGGCGTCAAATCCGCCATGCACAAGCACTAGCCGCGCGGGGATTGGTAATGAGCTAAAAATAGTTTGTTTCTAAAAATAGCACGAGTTCTCTTAGCTCATTTTCTCTTGATAGACATTAATTTTCCATTTTATTTACTTGACAGATCCAAGGCTGCTATGCGTTTTCTCTCAATAGCAAAGAACTTGGATTGGAAAACTTAAAGAACTCATTTCGGCAAGAGGTGCTGAGCATTTCAGCAAACGTGACTGAAGATGTTACTGGTATGACATCCTCGTCAAACTCGGAGACCAAGATTGAACAATATCGAGTAAAACTTAACTTTAATATTGGGACATCGAAACATTTTAAGCCTGGATTACCATTCTTTGGACAGGTAAGTCCATTATATACTAATCACATCCTATATAGGTTTTGAGCCTATTCCACGAACGGGACTTTTGAGCAACGATATTTGATATGTGTGTTTTCAGTTCGGCGCCATTTTAGATAACAGCTTAAAAGACCTTATGGTAATTAAATTGTAGGAAGATTTATCAAGTTCGCAAATGCAAGCACGAACTATGCCAACTAAATAACAAAAACATTTTAGGCGAAATAAAACTAACTAAGAACTAACTATTTGGAGCAAGTGCAGCTAAATTGGTTAGTGAGCGGCCTTCTGAGCGAGAGGTTCCAAGTTCTATCCCCAGTCATCTCACACATGTTTCAGGGGCGGTTTTAGGGTAGGGGTGCAGGGGGTGCGCACCCCCTCCTGAGACGACTTTGAGTCCTTTTTTCTCAATATTTTTCCAAAATGTCCTCTCGGCAGATTCCAATTTATACGATGGAGTACACCCTCCTGATGATAATCCTGAATCCGCCCCTGAGTTTTGACCTCTTCCATTCTGTGTAGCTTTAAGCGACATGAAGCCCTTCAAGTAACAAAGAAAAGACTCAGTCACATAATAATTAGTTTTGAATACCCTTAAAATGGAGCACTGAATGGATGGAGAGAGGGGTAAAAAGCACATCGTCGGCTAATGGGGACCAGCTTTGTACTGAAGGAACCACCGACGCTAAATACATGTGCTTTACCTTAACAAGAGATCAAGTGATCAAACCGAGTATTTCAGTAGTTATAATTAATGATAATTAGGCCAATCAAATGCGTCAAAACGAACAGAAAATATATCATTAATTTTCATCATTCTACAGCTTCAGGTGACCACCCCTGACAGGAAGCCAGTCAACAATGAAAATATAACAATCACAGCTCATGATGAAAAAAGGAAGAAGTTATTCAAAAATCCATTTCGTGTGATGAATGGAATTATAAACTTCAAGATTCCAGATGTACCCCTCCAAGTAAAGAAACTCTACTTAAAGGCAAGTACTATTTTACTGTACAAAATGAATTCAGTGACATTTATACCATCTCCCAATGCAACTTCAAAAATATTTGACATTTGAATTTGGGCAGTCACCTCATGATGTGATTCCTTTTAGTAACTGAACACTGTTTGTGTAAATCTTGATTGAAAGAAAGGGAAAATCACTTATAGCATCTAATGGTTATGCAACAACCAATTCAATCATAATTGTTCACAGAGTGACATATCTCGTACTAATTTACTTGATAAAGGCGGAACACTCTTCAGGAATCGCTCACTCTACTGCACATAACTTTGAATGCCTTCCATGGTACTCACCAAGCTCAAGTTTCCTGACTCTGGAAAAGTTGTCGGGGCCAATCCAGGTAAGACTTATTTACAAGCAATTTTGTTCGTGATAATTTAATTGCTTTAAAAGGCAGCTTTCGATTTTAAAGCCAAGTTTCATTATCAACATGCATGATCATTCATGTAAATCAAAGTAGGATTGAAAGAGCCTAAGATATCACTGGAAGGGATAATTGTACAAATTCTGCAAAGTGTATGTGTGCAACCACAAAGACAGCAGCATAAGCCTTATTTACAGTGGAATAAAAACTGACAAGGCAATTATCATTTAAGACAAGAGGGATTTAACTTTTTGATAAAATTTTTTTTCAATGTAAACGGTACTGTTTTGACTTGTGTTGGCTTTGGTGTTTACATGGACTGTGGTGACGCCTATTTTACGTTAGGGCTTAAGGCCAACTGCTCATGTTCAATGTTTTACACAAACTAAAGTTGGTTTTACTTATTCGAACTTTTTGATTCTAAAAGGTTGGAGGCTCTGTTGAAATCAATTTTATGTTCATCGACAAGGAAAATGCCACCAATTTTAATTTGCAAGTAAGTGACTTTGAAATGGTCGTTTATATCGCAATCTAAGCAATGTAATGTTTTCCATCACATCAAAACACCTAGAAAAAATTATATGGTCTGGATTTAAATCATTAGTTGATTTGTGGAGGAAACATGGTAGTGGCTGAAGAGAGACGCATTCCAATCCGTCAAATAAAACCCAGAATAGCTCGAGGATCGATAAAGTTCGAAGTCACCCAAGATATGGTGCCTTCTTGTCGTTTACTCGTGTACTACATCAGTAAAGATGGAGAGACTGTAGCAGACAGTATGACAGTTGATGTAGAGGACAAACTAGAAAATCAGGTCAGTGGACTTGCTTAGTAGAGTTCATCAATTGCTCATTTTCACTGTGTTTTACAGTCAAACTAGGTCAAGTGTGCCCCCCAAGAACTCATAATTCGTTTAATTATTCGAATATTGAGCCATTATTCGTTTTCAGTAATAAAATCCATTTGAATATATTGAAAATATTTCTCGATTATTGATTGGACAATACAAACAAATATCATAAGTGGCCTCTAAAAACTCGTCAACTTTCCAAATGGTATTTTCTCGTTCTATTGGCGCTTGACAAATTCGTTTACGAGTGAAATCTAACTTTTCACGCATAGCTCGATTGATGCTTGACATCGCAGACATATTACCTCTATTACAGATTCCTTCTTGTAAAAGCTTATTCTGAATTTCGGCGGTATATATAGAAGGTTTCTGAAGTTTCCATATTAATTATTTCGATGCAGTGCAAAATATTATCCGTTACTCGGCGCGGGTTGCTCCCTCCATATGAGAATGGTATGACTGTTCCATAACGCTGAAAATGACCGATTATCTTTTGAACAACACTAGTAGACACCATATTTGGATTCTATTAGGTGGTGGTTCGATTCAGTGACGATGTTCGTAGGCCTGGTCAACCTGTTCAAATCACCATGACAGCCACACCCGGTTCTACGGTGGCTTTGGCTGGCGTCGATAAAAGTGTGCATCTGCTAAGACAAGCTCAGGATCTCGAAACACAGCAGGTTATTGATATTATATCGGTTAATAGTTTACATAAGAATCAACACCTTTGCTGACACTGCACATTCTTATGGCTGCCAGTAAAATTCTTGAAATTTTTAAAATATCTACTTTACTGAAGGAAATCTCCAAATACTTTCTTAATGAACGTTCTGTGGAATTGCCATTGTCTCCTTAGCAAACGTTTCTCTGTAGTTTTATAAACCCTTGTTAGGTGCGGGTTGGTAATGTTCGTGGTAGATGTACTGACTAGATTTCATACACGAGTAATCCAATAGACCTTTTTCGAGTTTGTTCATACCGCTGTAAAATTAGACAACAGACGCATTGGCGCAGGGTTAGCCTCGAGTCAAGGTAAATTATTCGTAAAATACCAGCGAGAAAAGCAAACCATTTTGACTAAGAACAATAAAGAAATCGATTTTATTCCCATGGGTCTTTCATGAAAAGGACGCTAACCCTGCATAAATGTGCCTTTTGTCCAGAAGCTCAGCGGTCTCTAGTAATTGGAAACTGGATTATTGCAAGATAGTCACGTCAGAGAAAAAATTTAAGAGAAATGGGTAAATAAAATAAAAGAGTTGGTTTGATTCAAGACATTGACTGTCTTATAAACTGATCCCAGGTTCAAGTCTCAAAACCTGGTTACATTTAGGGCGTGCCTAAGTAGCTTATTTTCCTTTACATCAGGTTGTCGAAGTTCTTACATCAAATGATGTTGGACCTACAGATCGCTACAAACGCAAAAAGAAATGTTACAAAGACCAAGGTTATGTAGATTCATCTAAAGCATTTTATGTAAGTATTTTTTCTGTGTAAGAATGGACTTTTTAGGACTCTTCGAAGAATCAGTTTAACCAGATGCCCATGAATAGGTAGGCTCAGATTTCAGCCGTCAGGGATTCGTGCGCCTGCGATCAGTACTCATCCCCTGATGGCTGAAATCTGAGCCTAATGAATAGGTTATTCATGGGCTCCTGATTCAACACACACACACACAAAAAAACAAACCTTTTTCAAAGTATATGTACGTAAAATGGTTTGAAATAACTTGCCTTTTTAAGCTGCATTATTCAATTAACAAGGGTACAACCGGGCTAGGGCTATTTTCTGACGTTGAAAGAGCTGAGATAACATCGAACATGCGACTGAATTATGCACGAAGGCCCAGAAAAAAGCTAATCAACGAAATCGGTAGTGATCGCGGCAGTCCGGAGACATTTCGATTTCCGGAAAATAGGCGTAGATGTGCCAATACTACTTCGTACGTCTTCATTTTATCACGTTTTTTCGCGAGGTTGCGCAATTAAGAAAATATCATTTTCGCCCTTCCGAACAATCTTTTTTGCAATCCTCAGCTGGAGCAATTATGACCCTAACTAAACTTGAAGGAATGAATTGAAAATGTGCCCTTCTCCCTACCCTAGTAGCTCATTACCCTCCCGCCTCCCTCGTAACTTAAAAATCATCATAGATTCTGACCCAGCCCTTTTTCCTAAATGATAATAATTTTTGTTTGTTTTGCTTGACAGGATTCTGGCCTCATATATTTGTCAGATTCAGAGATTGAGTCGCGTCCCTGTCCTACCTTTCCACCCCCTACCGATCCTCCAGCTCCTAGAGTATTACCACGTGAATATTATAGGTACCCGGGGGGGTGTTTCGGCTTCGGATTTGGCTGGCATCGGTTCCGCGGTATGTACAACTACAGAAAAATTTACGTGTTGATGTCGTCACTTGAAATAAGCCACAGCTAATATATCAATTAGCACTCTCGATAACTTTCAGTTTGAGTTAAAGGGTCTTAGTAGGTATCAGTGTAAAATGTCGTTTTTACCATTTTATCCAGACGATGAACGCGTAGTCCGAAAAGCTTGAATTAATTTTTTAGTTTTTGTCGGGGAAAAATGAAGATACCGATCAGCGTATGGATATTGTGATTCAAAAAAATCTAGTGAAGTTATATAAAATTGTCGCCGGGAAGCTCGTATCATGATATGGATCAAATCTTTTGGTTTATTCTCAGATTTTAGAGTAGCATTACTGCTAATATCTCCGAGACTCATTCACACTCGCTGCCACTACATTCGATATATTCTACATACAAAACTCGCATGTTGATTTTTATTGAGAGAGGAAAAACCGGAGAACCCGGATAAAAAACCCTCGTGACATGGGAGAGACAAACACATCAAACAGACTCAACTCACATATGATCGCGGGACTCGAACACTCGAACCACAGCAGTCAGAACGAGGCGTGTGGCTTTCTTTTGTTTTGATTAGACTATTAGACATTGACTATTAGATTTTGTTTCACGGATTAAGTGCCATCACTCTATCGCAATGTTCTATAGTTATATTATATAGCAAATCTCTTAGTTATTATTTAGTTTTCCAAACAAGGATCAATACAAAGAGTATGAGCAAATTAAGCTCATATCTTGAGCTGTAACTGAATTTTAACGAAGTCTGTCTGATTTTAAGAGTGACATTGACACTTATATAATTAAATCTTATTTATTAATATATTATTGTAGTTTAATTAATTCAAAATAGATAACCGTTATATCTTGCCATAATGCACTGTAAATTATACATTTGTTAGATTCCGGTACAGCTGCATGATCACTCTGTATTGGAGCCAGCAAAATTCATAAACGTTTTATGATACATCGATCAAGTTTTCAAATTTTCTCATTCAGGATTTGGACGCAGGAAAAGGCGGAGTATCTGTCCTTGGAATGTTCTTCGAGAATGTTTGAGACAGCGATCTTCGGGCGTGCGTTCCCGTCCACTCTTGATGGCAAAGGCTCAGGAAAGAAGAAGAACAAATCCAGTACTCAAAAGTCCCAGGATAATTTCAGAAACATGGCTATGGTCTGAGGAAATTATAAGGTACAGTAGTTTTTTTATTAATTAAAGTGACTCACTACCACTGGGAATATAATAAGAAAACGTTTAAAACACAGTTTCCTGAAGTGAAATCTGATGCTTATTCCAATAATCAAAAGAAAAAAGGGGTGCCCACCGCTAGCGCGGTCGTTTTTTGAGATAATCAGCATTGAATGGATGCCTATTTACGAGATTTTGCGCCACCGGAAGTGAAAAAAAAAAGAACTATGCAAATCGCGAGATACCAGTTCAGTCTACAAAGACTTCAATAGCACAAATATTGATTTATGGTGTATTCTACATAATGGATTACATATTTTTGATGTGGAACGAAAAATTATATTACTTTCACATATTTGCTTTGATCGGTCTCAAGAATAGGTATTGTAGTTCGAGGGCTGAGAACCACTCTACAATAACTGTGTATTTCTAAAACAATGACTGCCTGTTTTTAGCAACACTTCTAATCAAAAGACAATCAAGGCCATAGTGCCAGACACTATTACCAGTTGGTACTTCAGTGCATTTGCCATGTCGTCTCGTACTGGTATGGGTGTGGCCAAACCATCTACTCTCACAGTCTTCCAGCCATTCTTCGTTTCATTCACACTTCCATATTCTGTGATTCGTGGAGAAGAGGTCAGCGTCATTGCAACCGTCTTCAATTACATGGATAAATGTGCAACGGTGAGCTCAAGAACTGTAAAGTCTGTTATGTCAACGACCTCTTCAAAAACATATCGGGCTTCCTTGCTAAAAGTCCAATTTTACATTTCCATAGGTTCGCATACGCTTGACCAAAACAGACCATTTCCAACTGAATTCAACTGCTGATCCAAAACTTTGTGTTTGTGGCAACGAGGCCAAGTCCGTAAAATACGTCATTACACCTGTTCAACTTGGTCACATACCCCTGACAGTGACAGTTCAGAATGTTGCACCCAGTCTGTGCGAAAACCCATCTGATGAAGCCCGTCTAGGAATATCAGATGCTGTGATACGTAAACTTCTTGTTGAGGTATTTTCATGTTATCTCTGCAGCTTAAATATATCACCGTTCTTTCCTCATTTATTGTTAATTTTGCATATCCTTCTTAGCCTGAGGGTGTTCAACAAGAGTATACCTACAACAATTTCATCTGTTCGCCAGGTAAAGGGATACCAATCGTAGAATATGGAGTTTATTTGACGTGCTATATACTCCAACCAGATGTAGCGGACTAATTACACAGTCAACCCGCTTTGATGGGTTCAAGGAGAACCCTTGATTTCCTATAGTATGTACCGGGCGCCCCACCACCAGTAGCAGGTATATCAACCCACTATAGTCCAACTCGTTGTAGCGGGTTGACAGTTAACCCTCTAAAAAAGTTTGAGAACCCTTGATTTTTATAGTATATACTGGGTGCTCAACAGCCGGCAGGAGCCGATTCATCAACCTGCCATAGTCGTACCCGATGTAACTGGTTCCTTGATTTCCTAGCTATACTTGGCGCTCAACCAACTGTAGCGCGTTGACGATGAACTCCCTATAACGGGCTGGGTTGTAACGGGTTGATCAACCCGCTATTAAAGTGCTTAAGAAAACCATTCATTTTAATCCTGAATTAGCAGTAGGCTGACGTTATCGGAGGGACAGCAAAGGCTCAGAGCCTATGCAACCTTTCCGAAAGGGAGTATACGAGTAGAAATTGTCATGAACCAAAGCAAATTCGTTGTTAAAAATCAAAACCAATGCCGAAAAGTGGTTAAGGTTTTGTATCTACCCATTTTCTCGTTTTTCATAAGTCAAGTCGCGTGGATTGTAGGTGTCTAGTCAAGCGGCTTTCTACTAATTGAAATTTGCATTTGCTTTCATAATTAGACAACGCAAAGCTGTTCGCGGAGATGTACATGTTGAAAATTTTACTTCCAAAGCAAATCGTCCCAGGTTCTGTTCACGCAACCGTCTCTGTAATAGGTGAGTGATACCGGAAACAGTCTAGTTAGCCTACTTCCCAGCCCTCCGCCCCCTCCTATCCCAGAAAGTCTGTCTAGTAAACAGCTATTTCTCCTTTTTTGATGTATTTTCCTTAATATTCAGGGGATTTAATGGGTCCCAGCTTAACCGGCCTTGAAGAATTACTCAGGCTACCAACTGGTTGTGGTGAACAAAACATGGTAAAGTTTGCACCCAACATTTTCATCATGCAGTATCTGAACAGCACTAACCAACTTACTAACGACATCAAGACTAAAGCAGAGGGTTTTCTCAGAACAGGTAATGATGTCATGCATTTCATGCTTCCTTGTTGCTGTCGTATATTTGTTTTTGTTGCATTTTATTCTATGACATTTTTTTCTTTCTCAAATTTGTCAGGATACCAACGAGAAATGACATTCAAGCGTGAAGATGGATCGTACAGTGCTTTTGGTGACAGCGATAAAGAAGGAAGCTTATGGTAAGGATGTGATATTTCTTCAGTTGAAAACATCCAGTGACACACTACCATTGCGCACATGTGCACCTCGAGAGCTGGAAAAATACTAGCAAACTATTGGACTTACTAGGGTATGAGGATCTTGATCGAGATGATTTTTCGGTGGCTATGCGCACCCCCATAAAAATCTTGGAAATCACTCACTGAAATCTAGATACGCTAATGTGTAAGTTGAATGTTTCATTATTTTGAATTTCGACAGGTTGACAGCTTTTGTTCTTAAATCCTTTTCTCAAGCTCGTCAATTCATTTTTATCGATGATAAAGAGCTGGAGGGTACAATAAAGTGGATTGAATCAAAGCAACTTGAAACAGGCTGTTTTAGAAAATATGGAAATCTGTTTTTCAAAGAGCTCAAGGTAACATGTGTGGAAGTGAGCAACGTTTTGGAAGAAGATCAAGACATGCATACTATTGATGTTGTACCCTTTTATAGTTCAAAAAGGGGTGGCATGGTTGGCCGAGCGGTTAGAGCGCTGGCCTTTCACCGCTGTGTTCCGGGTTCGAGTCCCAGCTCGAGCGCCTGGATCATATGGGAATTGAGTTTGTTTGATGTGTTGTTCTCTACCATGCCACGAGGGTTTTTTCTCCTGGTTCTCCGGTTTTTCCTCCCTCAGCAAAAATCAACATGTGAGTCGAGTGATAATTTGCAAAATACTTAATGTAGAGGTAGTGTGTGTGAGAGTACAATGTCCCCCAATTAGTGCGCAAGCGCTAGAAGACTTGGACACTTAAATAAACAGTTATTTATTTATTTTTATGTGCTTGCATCTGACAAATTATTTGACCTTTCTAGGGTGGTGTATCAACTCCTGTTACCTTGACGGCTTATGTACTGATAGCACTACTGGAAAGTAAAGTTAACCCAAAGGTATTCACCTATGAATCCGAATTTTAACAAAGTCACGATGTCTCTAACATATGTACCATTGGTGTTGCAGAGTGGCGTCATCCTTAAAGCTCTTAAATGCATTACGACACAGAAGGATAGCGTGACAGATGCCTACAGTAACGCAATCATTGCTTATGCACTAACACTTGTCAAACATCCTAGTCGTGGAGAATTTCTGAAAAGACTCAAGTCTCAAGCCACTTTTAAATGTACTTGTGATTCTTCATTACTACGTTTACGTCATAGACTTTAAAACGTTTCTGTTTGTAATTCTAATATTTGGTTCATTGAACTTTTGCATTTTAGGGGGGAACATGTACTGGGAGAAAAAAGAAAAATCAAAGAAGCAAGCACCATTTCAGCCGGCCTGGACACCACCCTATCAACGTTCTTCTTCCATTAACATCGAAATGACATCCTATGCACTCATGGCCATGATTGGTGATGGAACCGATTCCAATGCGATTGCTGAGTCTATGCCTATTGTACAATGGATAACTAAGCAAAGAAACGAACTTGGGGGATTTTCATCTACTCAAGTAAAGCTTTGAACTCTACCTAAACCCCATTCCTAAAATTGAAATACGCTTATTGCACATTTACTTTCACGTACGAATTTATTGATGCCCGTTTTTGCTATGTACTATAGGATACGTGTGTAGCTCTACAAGCGCTTTCAAGGTATGCCAGTCATGTTTATAGAGAAGGCACAAGCATGCGAATAGATGTTGGAAGCCTTTCAAATAGTCCTTTTCAGCACAGTTTCTCCATATATGATCACAATCGTTTGGTGTTACAAAAAGTTGAGGTAAGAACAAACGCTTTGCAGGTTTTCGACAAACACCGGATACATCATCAAATACACATCCTTCTTAGTGATATTCCAATGATGCATATTGTTTTAAATTAGATCCCGTCAAAAAATCTTCCGATGGAAAACATTCCTATTGTTGTCGGTGGACAAGGATGCGCCCTTGCACAGGTAAGCAAATAGCTGAGACAGTATGACAAAGAAACTTGGTAGCTACTCAGCAAGACAAACAGATCAACTGGCAATGTTCACTGAATTTTTCCAATTGTTTCCAAGTCCGATCTAGGTTTAAATTTGGTATCTTAACGTTTTGAAAACTTTAACATGACAATTAGACAAATCTATAACGAATATAGCTAAGGATATCAAATAATATGTTAACCTTATAGACCATGTCAGATAAACATTTCGAATTCAACCATATTTTCAGGTTAACGTTCAATACAACATCCCAGATGTTGATAAAACACCTGCCTTTAAACTGTCTGCAAGTGTCCAGCACCAGAAACGACGATTTTCTACTCGGAAAACGGAGGCAGGAGAAGTGTTATGTCAACCTCTTGAAGTCAACGTTTGTGCCAAGTGAGTGGGTTTTTTTTCCTAATGAATTTGAGTAAATGTATTCAACCGACAAACCTTTCGTTATAATATCTAGCTACAATGTTTTTATTTAACCTGTGAGAGAAAGATGGTCATTTAGTGAGTACTATAGTTGATATTGAACAAAAGAAAACTGAACACACTATGGGTTAAGTCTATTACTAACTATAAGTTTGTCAACTTTATCACGGATTAAATAAAACCACTCTGTGACGTACAATGATTATGCAAAGACTATGCAATAAAACGTAACTATATATGGAACATTATGGAATTGTTCAATTTGATCATAATTATATGAAGGTGGCTTGAAGACGATAAATCAGGCATGGCCATAATAGATGTCAAAATGGTGTCTGGGTTTGTTCCTGATGAGCAGTCTTTGGAGAGGGTAAGAATCTTATACTATCTTGCTCAGACTGCAATCAGTGCGTCAATGATTATTTGATAAAATGATACAGATAATCCTTTTGTTGTTGTTGGTGTTTTATTTCACTTGAAATATTATTATGGTTTACCTGTACCATGTGCATGTACGACATAATTGTGTACCACAACATTTATCAACTCTGTTGGCATGGGAGGGAAATATGAAAACCAACCGACCAATCGAACAACCGAAAAACCGAACAACCGAAAAACTGAACAACCGAACAACCGAACAACCGAACAACCGAATAACCGAACAACCGAACAACCGAACAACCGAACAACCGAACAACCGAACAACCGAACAACCGAACAACCGAACGACTGAACAACCGAACGACCGAACGACCGAACAACCGAACAGCCGAACAACCAGACAACCAGACAACCAGACAAAAAGCAAACAAACAAACAAAACAAACAAACAAACAAAAATAATTGCCACTGGTCTAATGATGATACTCAGCAAAAAGCATTCGTTTCTAGAATGACAATATATTTTTATTATGTAGACATTATGTAGCCAATTCCATCTTCCCGACAGCTTTCAGTTTTTAAATGATCTTAAAACTTAGTCAGGTTCTATTAATTTACCGAATAATCTCCATTGCATGTGATATGCCTGGGTGAGATTAATGATATGTCATCATTGAACAGCCAGTTTCAAATCGCGATTGCTGAAGGCTTTATTTCTTACAATTTTAGCTACTAAATCGTTTTGATCTCAATCTGATGAAATTTGAAATACAAGAAAACAAGGTGGTGCTCTATTTTGATGAGGTAAGACTATTTTCTCAAAAGGTAAATTTGACTTTTAAAGTTTTTGAAGTAATAGTTTTCTAAATTTTTATTTCTGCTAACTGTAATTGTTTTCTCAAATTTGTGGGTAGTTGTATGCATAACTTTGGGGTTTGGGTGCCTTTGCAAGATTTTATATCTAGTGTCTAATTTTTATATTATCTAGTGTCTTTCATAAACGCTCAATAACTATGAAGATTTACAAATAGTTTACAGACATTACCATGAAGATTTTCAAAATGGGCCATTGTTACATGATCTACGAAACAGATTAAAGCCATTTTTGTTTACAAATAAACATATGATTCAGTCTTTAAATGCTCCGACCTGTAAATCCCAACTTACTATACAGTCAGTTTCTAAACTATTTACAATTTTTTTCATATTATGAAAATGGGCAAAAATTTTCCACTGATGTAATTTGCCGATTTTACATGTGAAAATGTCCTAACAGTTGTAGGAACAGTAACAGTTTTAAGGTTGTAGTACTTTACGAGATGACAGCACTTTGACACGCTACCTTTTTGACACGCAAATTTGTTTAGCTTGAAAATGTCGGCCAAAACAAGTTAGCTAGTACATGACTTCTCGCGCTTTGAAATTTCCCGCCATTTTTACACCGGTCTACACCGGAAACCCGTAATAACGTTTTAATAGTGGAAATGTTTACAAGAAACATGATGGTTGTTTAAAAGTCTCCCCAACTGAATTAAAAACTAACAAATATGAGCGAAAGTAACTTTTTTCATCGATTAGTATTTCAAAAGCATTCCGAAGTCTTTTTAAGGGTCTACTTGATCATATCTGTACAGGCATTCGATTTACAGAACGGGCGATATGGCCGCTGTCAATAAAATCATAAAAAACAAAAACAAATTGGGCTTTTGTTGATTAATTTTCAATCATCAATTCACAGATAGAAGAGACTTGTTTCAGTTTTGGGATTCTTCAAACATCTGTTGTTAAGAAAACCAAGCCTGTAGCAGTTACTGTCTACGAATACTACGACACAGGTAAACCACAACTAAGTACCAGGCTTACACTCAAAGATGATTTCAGAAAACAATGTTCTATATTTGATTTTAGACAAATCAGCCACAACAATGTACAAGATAACGAAAGAGCTATGTGAAAGGAATGTCGGTAAAGTATTTTAAAGTATTTCTTTAAAAAGTATTAATTCACTGATTGCGAGTTCTGGATTGCGCGTGGGTGGAGGCTTTTTAACAAAGGCTTGCCTGCTATACCCTGTTGGACACAATTATGAGGGTTTTTTTTTTCTAAATTGTGAAAATGGTATCCTTTTCACCTATTTTTCACACAGAAAATTGTACCCCTTATCTGTTACCCTACACTGAGTCAAGAAATAACATCAAAGATCTTGAAGACCCGTGCGAACGCTCCAGCAATGATGGGTCTCGAATTGCGTTGTAAAATTTTGCACTGGCCGTTGTACAGGGATGTTACACGGCGCAACGCCGAGAAATGTCGATGCAATCTCATGTTACACAATGTTATGGCAACTTTTGTCAAACGTCACTGCGAGACACGTCGCAGAAAAAATTCCATTTTGTCAACCAGCAACTGTCAACAATTGGGGTCAACAATAGGACATTTTCGCTCCATATAAGGGAATCCAGAATGATGCAAGATTCTGGATTCCTAGAGCTGTCTTATGGATCCAAATGGCCGGATTCCAAGGGCTGGATTCTGGATTCCAAGGACTGGATTTCGGATTCCAAAATCAAATTTTTCGTGGATTCCTGATTCAGAATTCACTTACATGGGGCAAACATTTGAACGATAGCTACAACTACCAGAATGCTTTACAAATTTTCTTTCAGACTGCTGAATCGCCATAAACTGATTATAATTTTAAAACAGTAGAAAAAGGGGGAATAAAGAAGAAATACAATATCAAAAGACTTAAATATCTTTGTTGTCTTTTTTAACATGTCCAGATCCTTGTCCTTTGTGTCCTACCAAGCTAGATGCAAATGCTCTCCAGTCCACACTCTGTACGAACAATTATGGTAAGATATTCCGCCCTTTTTAACGGTTCACGCAGCCATGCAGCTATTCGAATTCCGCAGGCCAGAAAAAGTTTAAAGAAGGTTTGAAATTCCTGGACTTTCAAATTTTTGACATTTTATATCTAGGCTATCGGTGTTAGCCTGCGTCACATCCAGACATGGCTCTGGTTTAATATAACCAAAACGGAAGTTACAACAAGTCCAACGACTAAACCAGAGTTTTGTTCGGGGGCTAGTGTAGGCTGCGAAGGTTAGTCGGGCTGAAACATCGATTTTGAGATCATGGAATTGGATTAAAAGCCATGGAAATATCCGATGGAGTTTTGTTTACCAGTTTCTGCATAGCTCTGACCCTGACTGGGCTCATATCATTGTTACGTTAGCAATACTTATGTGATAACCTTTATTGGCCCATGATTCCTTCTAGTTTTATCCATACAAACGACTTTGCCAAATGGTCTAAGATCGCTGGAGTTTCTGGTTGGTCGTCAAGAGCTGAATTCGACCAAGGCATATGAAAGGAAAGACTTCTATGGAGTCTATGATGTTCCCCTGCCCAAAGACTGTCGTTGTGCCGCTTTGCATGGTACGGGTGCCCGTGCTTATGTTCTCTTGAAAAAGAAACCTGAAATTGTTGTTGATAAGAAGCTGAAGCGTTTGGATTTAGACGAGAATGCGACCGTTTTGGATCGAAGAGAAGTTTCTTTAAGTTCCTTGGCACTGGCCTCGACCAAATGTTACTAGATAAAGAATTATCAGTTAAAGATCATTTACGTTAGAAAACTAAGAATTTAGCTTAAGTCTGAGAATCAATGAAATTGAGTTGATTTAAAAGGTGGTACGATATAATACAATAGGTTACTGAAGTAGATATTAAATGAGTATTGATTAAAAGTAATTCCTGGCATACTGAAGACATGAGAGTCTGTTTTAGTTGTATTCTGTGTAGATATGATCAGGTGCAATCCCAACATTGCTTCGTCCAGCGCGAAGAGCCATTCAAGGGGAAAAAATGCAATAAAGTATGATATGGCTTAAAGATCTCTGCGCGGCAAGCGCAAAATTTGTGAAAACGAAATTGGACCAGGTACCAGCCCTTTGTAGTACCATCAGTTTTACAAAAGAGTCTTACCAAACAATATCTAATCACCCTGCATCACCTCATTAGATCACTCTTTATTCATTATTGATAACTGATGAATATCTGCGGATGG
This sequence comes from Telmatactis stephensoni, assembly GCA_029948255.1. Classification (NCBI taxonomy): domain Eukaryota; kingdom Metazoa; phylum Cnidaria; class Anthozoa; order Actiniaria; family Isophelliidae; genus Telmatactis; species Telmatactis stephensoni. The sequence goes on along the minus strand of JALIZF010000615.1, from coordinate 9,424 downwards.
CTCACACCCCGAAAACATGATAACAATATAACATTCATGAAAAATGGAATCCAGCTTGCGCACTAGCTAATTATGAGTTACCGATAGAGTAGGAGTGAGGGAGGGTCTACAATAATATGACCTAATATGCGCTGATTTGCACCAAGCACTTAGGTCGTGCCATGCCTTTCCATTACCTATCTGAGGGAACGTCCTCCAGGATCGAATTTTCATGTACACGCGATGTTGATTAAATCTTATAGCGTAAACAAATGATAAAAGCTAGAGTGCATTTTTAAGATTATTTTTAATCACAACGATCAAATAAACTAAGCGTGCAAGTTAGCTTTGCAAACTTTTACGTGCGTGCCATCGTTGTTCAGTTTGCAGTTGCATTAGTTTTTAGGTATGGGAGCTACGAGCCAGCCTTTTACAGTCATAGACAGATATAGCTTTTTTATTCTAATACATATAGCTTTTTTTTTTCATTCTGATACATTTGTTTTCCATTCATACTTGTCATACGACATATAATTATATTTTTTCACATACCATGCTCAATATTCATATACATATGTATTTTAATCTATTGTAAAGGGTGGGTTGGTGGGTGGGTGGGTGGGTGGGTGGGTGGGTGGGTGGGAGCTTAGTGTTTTTAGTTTTTAGTCAAAGCTTTCATGCAATTAAGTTTTCTACTTTTGAAATTCTGTGAAAAATAAAGTTTATTGTTATCATTATTACTATTTCCGAAGAAGCGACGTTCCCGAAATTATGATTTAAATATAACGACTATCACTCTTGCTATACGTTGTTAAAATTTCGTTATGTGTGAAATCAGTAAAGCGTTCTCATTTTGCTATTTTTGCAGAGGTTTGTTTTCTCTTTATGCTGCATCCAGACAAAAAGACAAGGAATTCCTCGTATTAGCACTCTATGACTCGTTGCCCCCTGTAGTTTATTAAGTTAATCGAATTAAACTGTGCCCTAATTAAGGAATATAAAATGCGCGCGCATGTCTCTGTTCTGTGATATAAACACGATGGAAGATGTAGAGCAAGAGAAAAGCAAGCTTAGGAACACGAGGCGTAGCCGAGTGTTTCTCTTGCTTTTCGAGTGCTCTACATCTTCCAGAGCTGTTTATATAACAGAACAGAGACATAAGCGATCTTTTTATATTGCTTTTATAAAATATTTTTGACGTTTTTTGAGCGAGCCATGACTCTGTCCTCTGATATAAACATGGTAGCCAGCCAATCAGCGCGCGCGTTATATCTCAAGTCAAATAGTATTTTATAAAACCATTTAAACCGATGTACCAGTTGACCTTTCTATGACCAAATGCTTTCTTGTAAATTGTACTTTAATCGTCCAGCAACTGATTCTTATATTATTCACTTTCAATGTCCAAATATTCTTATTTTTACATTTCAATTACAAGGCAAATCCCTATAAAAAGGATTACATTGTAACTAGTATTAATTACTCGTGCCCAACGAGTTATAAACTGCAAATGTTTTTTTTCTCTCTCTCTCTCTGTTCGTGTCCAGAAGAGGCCTTTCTTGCGCAATCGGTCACGTGTTACACCTCCGATTGGTTAAGAGCGTAATAAACAATGCCCTTCATTCATCACCTTTGAGCGCGTGCAAACTCTTCGTAGTGAAGGCAAGCCAGGAACTTTAGGAATTAGACAAGGCGCATTTTCGAAAAATCAGATACCTGGAGGCATTTTGGGGTAGAGGCTGGTAACATAACTATTCTAAACCGATTTTTCTTGCTGAATGCGAATATGACTGTTACCAAGACGTATTCTGCAATCTTATACGTGTAAATGACGTATTTTGTGAACTGCTACAGTCATTTCCTACTAACGGCTTTTTCATGTCATTCCAAAAGTTCCCAAACTTAAAAACAATTACCATAGCTGGAAAGAGCACATCCAAATCAGTAAAACTGTGAAGTTTGAAGAATATCAGTTGAAAAATCAAGGAGATACGAATTTTCAAAAAACGAAATTTTAATATGAAAACACTTACAGTTATGCAAGGGACACAAACAAATTTCGATTTTTGAAAATTCGTATCTCCTTGATTTTTCAACTGATATCCTTCAAACTTCACAGTTTTACTGATTTTGATATGCTCTTTCCAGCATGGTAATTGTTTTTAAGCTTGGGAACTTTTGGAATTACATGAAAAAAGCCGTTATTAGGAAATGACTGTAGCAATTTACAAAATACGTCATTTACACGTATAAGATTGCAGAATACGTCTTGGTAACAGTCATATTCGGTTTCAGCATGAAAAATTAGTTTAGAATAGTTATGTTACCAGCCTCTACCCCAAAATGCCTTCTGCACTTTTTGCGATGGACTTTTTCAGTTTTGCGCCTTGTCTAAATGCAAGATGGCCGACTTCAAAGAAAATAGCTTTCAGAGACAGGCTGTTCCAGGAGTAGAACAATGTAATTTGGAGCTTTTAACTCGAGATATACCTATATACTTATAAGAGTTTCAGAATGGGCTGTTATTTTGAGCTTCATCTCCAATACTTTGACCAAATATCGAACTCTAAATGGAGTACTTCAAAGGAGGTCCTCGCGATAAAGACTATTTCCTATGAGCTGGAAATCTACGAATTTCTCATCCTACATGTTGCTAAACGAACATACATAGAAGCAAGTCAATTATATTCCTCATTCAAGCACTCAAGAGATCTTGAGAGGTTTTTGTACTGAATTTTAATATTGGAATTCTGAAGCAGACCATTGCATGGAACTTGACCTTGATTGCGCGTTTGGTCACGTAACGTCTTTTATTCACATATAAAACATCCGAAACATAAACGAAAAAATACAGGATTTGTCATTGTGTCAAAAACGCCTTTGTAGAAGTCTTAACAGCAAACAAATGAAATACATAGTGAAATAAAAAGTTGAATAAATTGGTATATTCACAGGTAATATTTTTGCATGTCGGAGATATATCAGATACCATGCATGATAATAGAAGGACAAAGGCAAACACTAATAGCTGCTGACAGACAAATTGACTAATCAGATATTCTTTTAGTTTAAGTTAGCAGATTCAAAAAAGGTCATTATGTTACGGTTAACTATTTCCCGGAATGGTGAAGAATGCGTGAAACGGCTCGGGGAAGAGTACGAACGGGGCCGGTCATTGGAGCCTCTCTTAAAAGGAGCTCCCAGGACACGAGTGAACGCACGTGTGCGTCTAGTTCAGAATAGGACTAGGTTGAGAATTGAAGTTGAAGTTCAGTTCAGATTTAATTGTGATTTATGGAATAAATGAACCAACCGAATAAAAGTCTCTATACTGAGCAGTCCTTCCGTAATATCTGATCACAAAGTACAGCTTAGATCGAAACTAGTTCGTTTTTACTGAGGGATCGAGGAAAAACCGGAGTACCTGGAGAAAAAAACCCTCGAAGCAAGGGAGAGAACGAACAAGAAACTCAAGCCAAGTCCGGGAATCGAACTCGGGACCACAAGGATGACAGACTGGCGCTCCTCCGCTCGGCAACGCTTGCTTCAATAATTCTAGTTGTCAATAACTATAAGGTGTTAATCGACAGACAGTGTATACTATCCATTTCTTATGTGAATGCCTTGCTTTCTGGTACTTTTTGAGTCCTTGTTGTAGACGTTTGTTGTACAGCTGGCGACCATTTTGGATGACGTCATATAGATTACCTTTTAGCAGCACTTGCGTGTTCCGGTTGATTTCAATTACATTTAAATCTTGAAATTGCTATTCTTCATAAGGTAATAATAATAACATGGACTATTTCCACTTTTTTCTGTGTGATTGTCTTACTGCTTAAAACCTTAAAAATACTTTTAAGGTAGTTCCGGACCTTTAGATCTCTTTAATTAATGTCCTTCAAAATCCTGTCATTTTAGTAAAGATATATAATTGTTAGGCGAGTCAAAAACCGAGAAAAAATGAGGGGGTCACCGTATTGGTTACTGAGCTATAAGATGTCGCTAAAGGTGGTATTTTCGATGCCGTGGGATTCGCGGCGATTTTTCTAGTGACGTACATACGTAATCGATATGGTCTGAAGAATGCGAACAAATTTTTTTCCAGAAAAAAACTTAGACCATCTTGAAAGATAAGTCCGAGGTTCATTCAGCAGTTTTGTTTGATGAGTTTGATGAGTTTGTTTTGTTTGATGAGTTGCAGATATGATTTTAAGGGCATTCTAGAAGCAAATTTGTACTCGATGATATGAAAATCCTAAGTAGAACAACGCAAGCAACAGGGAAAACCCTCTTACACGACACTATCAATCGTCATTACCGGCGCAAGAAAAACGTTTTTTCAACAAAAAGCTAGCTGTTGTTTTGTTTTTCTGATAAAATAGCGCTACCCCCACTCTACCCCTTGAAGATTTGTCTTTTGCACGGTCGCGATGGTTATATCAAAATTATCTTTTTTCTCTCCCCAATTCTCTTTCTTCCCCCTCCCCTTACGCCGCCTCGCAGGCTACATAAGTATTGTCGAAATTCCATCTTATTGTTCTTAAATGTAAAAACATGTCATTGGCAAGAATTAGCAGTTCTAGATTATTCATTTGCACATAGAGAAGAAATATGCTTGGAATATTATTGAACTGATCGATGTTCCGGTTGTCTTTGTCTAATGACTTGAGGGGATCGGAATGTAAGTGGCATTTGAAGAGATTTACCATGAACCAAATAGCTGAGGAGAACTGGAGTTTTTCCAATTATGTCAAATTAATTCAGGCTCATGGCCAACTGGTTTTAGAGGGGATTTTTTTTCAAGTTCGAGCAGTGAACGACAAGAAATCCTGACTTGAAGAATAGCTGTTGTACAAAGCTAAAATCGTTTCTGTCAGAAAGTTTAAGTTGTTTGTAAGTAGTTTTGGCCGATGAAAGTTAAATCAAAGTGTTAATCCAAAGCGAAAATTTGGATCGAAAATGGGGTTTAGGCCTTCATTAGCTTATTAGCTATATTTGCTATTATATTCAGCTTGAGAAAGCGCTTAATCCCAACACAACTTCAAGAAAAAGTCTTTGTACAATTCAAAATTCCATTTTAAACAGGTATTTTATCTTGGTACATCAGTTTTTAACCGGTAGAAAAAGGATTTGAGTGTTAATCCAGAGCGAAAATTTGGGTTAACATTCGCACGAAGGTCTAGTTTTTGGCGCTTTTCGCCATTATTGCTCGTCATGGAAAAAAACTCCTCTTAAATTGTCTCGTTTCCCTCCCTTTTTGCATTGGAGGAGGGTGATGGGATAATCAAAGAAGCCTCTACAGAAGCCATTTGGTATATTACCTAAAACTCTGATGTGATAAAGGGAGGAAGCCGAGTGCCCTCAAGTACTAAGCATCTTCAATTAAAGACATCTTGCTAACATTTTTATTCACTTCCGGGTATCTACGTCCAGTTAATTTTACTAACCTTTACTATTTCTTCGATTGGAAAGAATTGTATTATATTGTCTCATCTTAGTCTTTGATACTTATAATTTCATTGCGAATCAACAATATAAAGGTAAATTTACGCAACGTTTTTTAACATCGGTAACTCGTGACAGTCAGTCCAATGTCAAGATTTACTGGTGAGCTTAGCCGATGTTGCCAATTGGCCCTTGTCCAGGAATCATTTTTAGAATTTTTGTGTATATATCGTTTTAGAATCCCTGATTCTTTATTAATATATGGCTTCAGTAACATTGAGGCTGGAACGTTATTATATATGGGATGTTTATACTACAGTTTGTAGACCACCTTTTAAATTATGAATGAAAAAAAAATCTGCTTTGAATTACAAAGTTCAAAGTTCAGTCATAAGATAAATGAAAGCATAATTCTGCTTTCTACGTTATTCGATCAAAAGATTTTGAAAGGTACGGTTTGAATGAATATCCGGTCCTGACTGCCAATAGTGCCTCTATATATAACTCGCTGTTTCAACAATTTGTCAGAGACATGCACTGAACGGTCAAGCAAAATAGTGGTGAAACTGTAGGTTTCATACTGAAGATGGCCGGGCTAAAGTTTGCATTGGTTATTCTGCTGTCAGTTTGGAACTGGTCTAAAGCCGTCGAAGGGTACGTAGTAGCTATAGTTTTGTGGTGTGTTGTGGTATGCAATCGTCGTCGTCGTCGTTTCCCATCCTCAGGAATGAGGGTCGGAGATCCAAAGTCTAGTCATCTTTCTCCATTTTTCTCTGTTGTTTGCCATCCTACTAGCTACACTCCGTTAGTGATCTTCCACTCCACTCTTTAATATCGTCAGTCCACCTTCTTCTTGGTCGTCCACGTGGCCTTCTGCCTTCTACCTTTCCTTGGAGAATGATTGAGGAAAGCTTCCCTGCTCTGGTTACATGGCCAAAATATCCTAGTTTCCTTTCCATTATATGGGGTAGCAGCTGGCGTGTGGTTTGGAGTTCTTCTAGTATTGACTGATTAGTTCTCATTTCTGTCCAGCTCACTCTAAGTAGTCTTCGGTATGCATACAGCTCAAAGGCTTCCATTCTGTTCTTATCCTCTTTCTTAAGAGTCCAGCTTTCACAACCGTAGGTTGCTATGGGCCAGACTAGCGTTCTAAGTAGTTTGAGCTTGGTTCGTGTGCAGAGTGATCTATCTTTCCATAATGTTGAGAGTTCTTTTATTGATTTTCGTGCCATTCCAAGTCGGGTGCAATCATATGATGTGTTTTTTTGAAGATTTGTATCCCCGACCCATATTTGAGTATTTACTATTTTTATTTACATTTGATTTTTTTCTAATCCTAGTGGCTACTTGATAACAACTCCTCGAGTTTATCGTACTGGGTCCGAACAGCGTTTAAATGTCGATTTATATGGCGATAATGCACTATGGAACATTACAGCATTTCTCAAGATCAGTCGTAACAACGAGATCATCTCGTCGTCAACCAAACTGTTTAAAGGAGGCTCGCGAGGCACCATGAACATAAAGGTTTGTCATATCAAAATTATCAGGCAAGCTCGACCAGTGGTTTTAGATATATGCGATATTTAGGACATTTTTAGTTCTGGTATGCAGTATTTTGTTGTCACAATACCGTGTATGACGGCGAATTTTATTCTTCCCCCTCCACCCATTTTAGTTACTTGGTCAAAACATGCAGTTGTAACAATTTTACAGTCTGTAAAGAATTGCGAGAAATAATAAGTTGTTTTTGGAAATGATAAGTAATGACGAATTAGAATTGACCGGTTCAAAAACATTTTGAGTTCAAGATGGGATTTGAGCTCACGATCTTCCGGTCATTTCTGAGGCGGATGCTCTAACCACTGATCTACTGGAACTGACTCAAACGTTGAGCTAAGGTCATATGTTTGGGCTATTTTAAGGTATACCGAAATCTTACTGGGATATATCAATATCCCACTAGTTCCCTGGCCGCGGGCTGAACTTATGCTAGAGTTACTTATTATTTAAACTTTTTAACGTAGTACAGAATGTTCGATAACAAGATCAATTTCTTCAAGGTGCCGCCAAGTGTTTCAGTCCGTTACAATGTATTTAACAACATATACTTGCAAGTTCATGGTGTTGCTAAAGGAAAACCCGAATTCTGGAATAAACAAGCTTTGACGCTTGATAAACAAGAGGACACCATCTTTATTCAGACTGATAAACCAATTTATAAACCTGGGCAGACAGGTAAGTCACTAAATGATCGGAAATATGTTTAAAGCGAATCTCTCTCTCTCTCTCTCTCTCTCTCTCTCTCTCTCTCTCTCTCTCTCTCTCTCTCTCTCTCTCTCTCTCTCTCTCTCTCTCTCTCCCCGTAGTTTTAGAGCATATAGTTATTATCCATAATGTACCCGATATCTATTGGAAGGTTCAGGTTATTTGCCCAACAAAAGCTTGTCGATCCGACCGTTCAATTTTATGTTCATCATAATAATGTTCATTAGCTTGTCATCGCTGGTATCACTTAGGGGTTAAAAATAGTCCAGCCACGCTCTTCTTAAAAGACTTCTGGGCTTTCATGTTGTCCCTGATTTCAATATGTCTTGATGCAAGAACTGTTCGACTCTGACTGACACCTCCTTACTAAAATGTAAATAATAATAGTCTTTCAGATAATGGCAACTGTTTTAAAGTATAAAAGATGTGACTGTAAGCAATATTCTCTTACCTTATTTTCATTGCGACACACGTCTCTGCTCACTCCATGTGGTTCAGACGAGCAAAATCCGAAATATGCACGAATTTAAGGCCCAGAAAACATCTAATTAACGTCATCGGAGCGTCATCGGAGAAAATCTGTCAAGTTCGGACGGGTTGGAACCAATTGGATTTGTGCGAAGTATTAGCGTTGTGTTACTGAGACTATTCGATTCCTCTCCGAGCATGCGCAGTTCAAAATTCCCCCGTTTGTGCCCTCGACAGCGAAACTAAGCTCTTAGCCCTGCGGGCCAGAGCAAAAAACGTGAAAATAGATATAGAACGCGAAAATACAGGAAAATAAATAATTAGCAGGGAGCACCATCACTATAGATTGATCATACGGTGTACGTACTTTAGACTACTTGAAAAAGAAAAGAACAAATTAAACAAAACTAAACAAGACAAAACGAAACAGAACAATCAAATCAAAACAAAACAAAACAAAACAAAAACCAAACAAAAAATCAAAAATATATTTATTTTTCTTTTATGTATATTTTGGTGTCTTTTTTTCTTGTCCAGTCCGATTACGAGTTATTGGGATAAATCATGATTTAAAGCCTTTACCTGGAAAGGTAAGCTACGTTTTTTGTGCTAATTCAAGATACATATAAGATATATCATTCGGTAAGTCATTATTACTGATGTACTAATAGGTTTCGTAATCATTTAGGTTGAAAGAATCTCTATATCTGTAAGTATACCAAAAAAATACATACTTCAGAAAAACGAATATGAGCTTATACCTAGTGAAGCACTTCTACAAAATCCGAAGTCGTAGGCCAAGCTAGACTGCCTTCACATCAGTGGCGATTTCGTCCGGGCTTGTTTTTGTTGTTGTTGTTTTTTGGGAGGACCTTTGAAAACGTTCACAGTTTGATTTGCTGAGTTGAGCTATTCCCTAGAGGTGTGCTTCGAGCCCGACAAAGCGAAAAAATTAAATAAAGCGGCGGCATGGAGAAAAACGGAAGCTCAGTTGGACCTCCTATACCTTTTATTTTTTGTCTGTGTCACAGAACCCAAAAGAAGTGCGAATGATGCAGTGGGATGATGCCGAGTTTCGAAATGGTAATAATAACTGACCGATTTAATAATGTATGACTTTATCTGAATTACACAGAAACGTGCTACTGCTTTTCTTTGCATTCTTCTTATAAGGAATTGCCAGCGTTTCGATGGTTTTGTCAAAGTATCCTGTTCTTGGAGAATGGAAGATACAGGCACGATATAAAGTAAGTGATCCGCTTTT
>JALIZF010000625.1:0-43830 GCA_029948255.1 Telmatactis stephensoni | reverse complement strand
AGTCTGCACTTTTTATAAAACATGCTATATATGTCAGACATTTGTCTTTCCTCGAAGAAATTTTGTATAGTGTATTATAAATAAAAAATCGCACGATCTTCTCGTACAATTCGGAATTAATAGGTACGAGTAATGTTTTGAAAGTTCTCAAAATAGGACGAGCCTTTAGGCGAGTCCTATTTGAGAGTTTTCAAAACATTACGAGTAACTATTAATTCCGAATTGCATGCTTTATTTAATAGAGACTCAGGAAAAGTAATTCCACACAATTACACCACTCTTATGAATAAATAGACTTCATTTTTAAGAACATTTTATTCGCGCGCGCTTATCATTACGTCTGTTCTGTTTGTATTCCACGTGATCTAATTGTACAACTGAAATTGTAAAAATCCATTCTTTAATTCCCTGCCCGAAAGCTTGGAAAATAAAAATCCATTTACGTGGAAGTAACAACTTGGACATTAAAGTCTGAAATTATTAAGTCTGAAATATTAAGTCTGAAATTATTAAGTCTGAAATTATTAAGTCTGAAATTATTAACTCGGAAATTATTAAGTCTGAAATTATTAACTCGGAAATTATTAACTCGGAAATCATAAACTCGGAAATTATTTACTCGGAAGTCTGAAGTCCATTCTCGGCTTTCGTAATTTTAGCACAATTGGTTTTGACTACATCTAATGTACATCTACTATGTCAGCACAGCACTGGGTATGGAGTAGAATCTTAGTATCAATAGGAAATGAAAGCAATTGCACAGCCTATTGAAACTGATTTCTAACACTGTCTTTCTGTCTGTCTGTCTCTGCACACTTAATTTTTTGATCACAAATTGTTTTCTTAAGTTGTAACAAGCGTTTTGTTAGATTTTAAATCTAGATTATTTTTTTGCTTGGTGATATGATTTTTTATACGTTTATTTATTTTCATTTTCCATTTTGATTCTTTTTACAATTATAATGTAGTTAAATTTATACCCATTAACCAAAACAATTCTTGTAAGATTATCTGTAATACATCACAAATCTAATGTATCAGATATTTTGCAAGTATTCTTTACTATTATAAATAACTATGATATAACGCGTGCTCTGACTGGCCAAAGGACGCGTGTCGCGCGTTCTCTATGAGAACACGGGCGCGCACATTTTTAAAGCAAGAAAATAGAACTTCAATTGTATTTTATAAAACATTAACTAATACGGTATACAGTACTTAAACAGCTCACAGCACTTTCTATTAGAAACAGCTAAACTATTTATTTTTTATCTATTCACTTATTTTCATCTCATACAATCCTGTTCCCTCGCAGCCACTACCCAGTGTCGTCACGCAATGCTTTCGATCTCCCCGGCCTGAGTAAGTGTTGCGTGACAACTTCGACGGAGACTACAAAATTCCTTCGATCGAAAGAATTATTCACAACACTCAAGTGGTAGGTAGACTGTTTACTTGTCAGCATTTCGTTATTTCGGTACTTGAACATCATTTTGAAGAATCAGTCATCAGTGAGATGGCCAACCAAATGTTCCATGTCATCGCGCATGCGCACAGAAATTCTTAATATGCCCTGGCGTGCTTTGCATGCATTGTACGTTTTGTGTGGTGAATCGCTTCGTAAGCGATTTTGTGAATGTTATGCGAAGGAAGTTTATTAGAGAATTGGATGGACTTGTGGACGTTCAAGGTACTTTTAAGTGGGAATTTAACTGGCAAACATGGGTAAGTAGGTGCTTGTGGATTGTATTGGTCTTGTTTGTGAACGGCAGCCGTGTTTTTGGCCGTAAGATCACGACACAACATGGCGGTTTCGAAATGGCTCCAAAGCCTGTCTTTGTTTATAGATTTTTAGCTCTTCTTATTCTCGGCCTTAAAGAAGTTGTAGAGTTTTTTTCCGAATGAAAATTGATAGCTTTTCGTATTATAAAACGTTCCTCGAGGTTCAGAATTTATACAGAGAACTCGGCCGACTGCCAACGCGGCGAAACTCGGTGGGTTTCACTTTCGTTGTCGACTTCTTCGGCAACAGAGAAGTTATTTGATGTATTTTATTCTTTGAAAACTTCGCCAAAGAAATTCAACCTGTTTTAGTAAATACTTTTTCACGAAATATTCAACTAAAGTCCCCAGTTTATTGATTTTAATTAATGCAACAGTTTTAAACCGATAACTTGACGCCTTTCCTAGGCCTGGCTGTAGTTTCCGATTGTATGAATAATAAAGCTGATCTGTGGGCAACTCCAGGTATAATATTAGATCTTCAATTTCAGAAAACTATTCACTATACAAGTTTATCATGTCTCCGCGGTTTCTTAACGATAGTGCAGCATGTTTCGTGACGATCTCGAACGTATTTGTTACGAGTCATCGGCTCAAACCTAAAACAGACCAAAACAACACTATTTGCGCACAGCAACCGATCTGCTTACCTTTCTACCCTTCTTTTCTTCCTAATTGATGTCGGGTTGCCTTGGTTTAGAGTTAATATCACGATAATATATTTTTTTCTTCTGAATTAATATTTGAATTTTTCCCTTGAACAAAGGATCGACTCGTGTATTTAATAAGTGCTTTGTGCTTGACAATGTAAATTTACAATGTACAATCGTTGATTAAACATCAATTTTAACCATATTTAACATTTCAGGCGAGACATTACAATACCCTACCACTTTACACCCTATGCTTCTTGCAGGATATTTTTTAGAAGGCACCCTCAATTTATCTTGCTCGCTGGGAGGGGGAGAGGGGGACAGCACCCTTATTGTTTGAGAGGACACTCCTCATTATCATGCTCAGTGGAGGGAGGGGGGGGGGTGGGGGTGGGGTCAGTGGAGGAAAGGTCAGCAAAACCACTTTTCCTTGCATGAATTTTTTAGGAAGCTGTAGACAAATATATTCATGTCATGCTTTTTGAAAGCACAAATCACAAATGAAATTATTACATGTCAGATTATTGCAATTTTTATTCAATTGCTGGGTTGCACATGACGTCATCAAAAAGCTAAAATCGAAACTATTCATCACACAAAACTGTTTCCTAGATATTTTATTTAAATCATTAAGAAAAGTCCTCACAAAAAACTGAGTTCTTTTGATGAATGATTTTTAACTTGTGGATTGCAATTGCACATGCTTGACGTGAATGAAGGCAGGCTGAAAATAATGAGGGCTCTGAACACTTGGCAATTATTGTGCTGTAGCTCTTTTTTATTATGGGACTCCTGTGTTATTCAAATCACGATGCATTAGGATTGTGTGCCAATAGAATGATATAAAAGGTGTCTTCTGTTAACAAGGTCTGGAGTGTTGAAATTCTACTCCTGACTCTGTGGAGCCTTCAAGATGGTCACATGATGGACACGATAACTTCTTTCATTAGTAAGATCATGCCTAGAGTAGAGATTCCTTGACTTAGCTCGTGCTCACTCTTCGGTAAGATTGGATGTGTCGGATGTTAGGGAAAAATGCTGATAGTTAATTTCTTGTTCCTTGCCACATTTTGTATTGTACTGCTCTGCTTGGAATAACTTCCATCTCATCTAGAAAGAAAAGTTTTCTGGGTGGACTTTTTATGTCGTTGTCTTCTTTATTAACTATGCTGTCGTCAAGCAACAAAAATTGTCATTAGTCCAACATCAAAGTCATCCAAGCTTTTAGTGTTTGTACTTTATCAGCACGCAAGTAAATGTTAAAATAAAAAGCAAACAAAAACATTTTGAGTACAAAGTGCCGCCTGAAACTGGCTATGAGTTGAGCCACTAGTTTGTGTTTGTACTATTTGATCAAAATCCAAGCATGTTTCATTATATTCATCGTGACCTTTGACGAGTCAGCTAATTGTAGCAGTGGGCAAAACTTATGTAACTTGGCCAAAATATACGGGACCTTACAATAATACCTTATATGGTTGAGAGTTTAAAACTGTTTGTCTGTCCGAGGATATCGCATAAATAGTATAAACAAACATGCCAGAGTGGAAGGGAGGGGAGGTGCGGGAAGGAGGGCAGTTAAGGGAGGGGAGGGTGGGGGAGAAGAAGAAGGAGCTAGAGGGAAAATTGAACCAATCTTTCTCACCAAGAAACATGACAGGACTTTGCCCTGAAGCACTGAGACAAGCAATTAAAAATTGCGATAAGAGAAAGTAAGCTGTCGTTCATCTAATGAAGGGTCTCTGGTTGATGTAGTAGGTAATTTATATTTTCGCCTTCAAATGAAAACTCGTCATTTCACTAAAATGTATTGTTTGGGCTTCCTGTGGCCATTTCGGTCAATCCACGAGTTACCTCTGCCATTGGCTGTTTGATTGTAAAATCTTGTGTAATTGATTCACTGTAGACTTTGAGACGCATATTGTAACAAATATAAATACTGATAAAATGAGAGATTTATATACATTGTATGTGATGGAATTGTATTTATCATTTGTTTGATCTAAAGCATCAAATACAGTAGATAATGAGGCACCTTACACACTGATACAACGTACAATGAGTCACGCAATACAGGAAACCAATTTCGCTCCAAAAAGCGTCTAGTTTTATCAGTTTTATAGTTTATCATATGTCTTCAGAAATGAATTCAGACTTTCGCCGTCACGCTAGAATGAGTCTGGTGCAATACAGGCAACCAGTTTAATACACTCAATAGAGATTACTTCATGGTTGGTGAGTGCGTATTATTTTTATTCACGAGCGCAGCAAACGAGTGAGTTTAGTGACTCTTCACAACTTGTGAATAAAAATCGTACAAACGAACCAACCTTGAAGTAATTCGTTTATTATATGAGATTTATTCAAAAATGAATTGCCCAATAAACATCAACATTTGCGAAACGCATTCAACATTTAATTTAACAGTGAATGTACATAAGCTTAAATTATAATAATACAATTAAACATAATTCAAAAGTAAAACAATTCTTAGAATTATTGAAAGAAAGAAAAATAGACCATCCTTTGACTGTTAAATAGAAGTTTTCAGCTTTAAACAGGGCTGCATGCCCAAAAACGTAGACAAGCTTCAAGTTTATAAAGTTCTGTTGCTGTATCGCGATTCTCCTATCACTTTGATCTACAGAGAGACAGCGTTATTTTCCGGTAATGCCGTCTCAAAATTAGCGCTCGTGATTGGCCCAAACATTGAGGACTGCATCGAAGTGGCTTTCTTCAAAATCACAAAAGCCTACTGAAAATCAATTCAAAATTGAGCAGCAAATATAAAACAACTTTTTAGATAATATCCGTGATAAAATGACCGAAAAGAATGACATGTTTTGATAAAAAATAGCCGCTAAGTTGAATTACAGCTACACACGACTATTGAGAAAAGTAAAGTGAACTGGAATCTGTTGGCCTAAACTACCAGTAGATAAAATTAATAACTACACAAAAATCACGAAAAGAAGTAAAAAGAAATCATCCAAAGTAAAAAAATGTCTGATAAGTAAAATTGGTAATTTCGTTTTCGTTTTTGGCTTCAATGACTTCAAAGTCACAGCAAAAGTGAATTTTCAGCAAAGCAAACAAATTGTCCTTTATGCGAAGACAAAAACGGTATTGTTGGAATCAGTCTAAACAAAGATGAAACAAATAACTTTTTAAATAAAATAAACAGAGAATACACAAGTGCAGACTACCTTTTTAATACCTTTCGATAACTTTTCAGCATCATTCCTTTAGGTTGAAGCTATATTTTGACAAACTTTCACTTTCACATGTCGGTCAGCTCGATCGTTTTTCGCCAGTTTTGAAGAAATAGCAAAACGAAATCTTCAAAAGCATCAAATGACCCGTACTTCTTTCATTTTGTGAGCTTTTGGACTTGTTTCTATAATTAAATCACCTCTTTCAAGCGTGAGAAAGCTTCCCGGGTCTGGCCGCCATTTCTTTTTTGGCTTTCTTCTTGCAGTGAAAGAAAGAAGTTGCCATGGAAACTGTAATTCCTACAACTTTGCAGGTAAAGAGAATCTCGCGTTCAATCAATCAAAAACGATAACTTTTCTCTTTTTTCTTCGCAAAAAATTGTTAGAATTGCGATACAAAACTAAACGCGATTTTGAGATGGCATTATCGGTTTATAATGACGGCGTTGGGAGAAAATATATTCAGGTATTGGCTCCGTCGCTGAGCGACTCCGCCAATACCGAATATATTTTCTCCCAACTAGCGTTTAGTTTATAGTAACTTCGTTTTTTATGAAAATCAGGTTTTCAAAATGTTTCTAATCAGAGTCAGAATCTAATCTTTTAGTCTTTTGTACCTTTTTGGAGGAGACTCCACTCTAGATTCTTGGATTGCCAACTTCAGGGATTGATTGAGACTGTTTATAGAGATGCTGAATTGACCTCCGTGAATAACAGCACCCGAAAAAAGCGACATAGCTTGCTGGCTGTGTTGATAATCTGATGCTGAGTTCGCTGAATGAAGTTCAGTTAAAAATTCTTCAGCTTGAGATGATCTTTCCTGTTGTCAGCTCGCTCAAAGTAAGAGATATTTTTGCTTGCTGGTTTTCAGATACCACTGAATAATTTGTCACACTTGAAGATTTTTATGTCCTGACAGTTGAATAATATCTGTCGCTTGGATGTCGTTGTTTGTCAGAGTTTGAATCATTGTTTTGCGACCGCTATGGTTCTTTACATTGGGGCGTAGTCCAGCTTTTTCTGACATTGTTTTCATTAATGAATTTAGCTTATTAACGCCAACGGCTGACTTTTTGAACCATGGTTTAGAAGAATCTGGACTTTTGAAGTTGTTTACTGCTAGATAAAATGGCCCGTTGTTGTTGTTCATTTCTGACGACCTTTTCTCCTCATAGAATTTGTAGATTGCCACGGGATCTCTTTCACTCTCCGGGACCGAAAACATTTTCGGTTTTATTTTCCAGTATCTCTGGGATTTTCTCCGCTTCGAGTTTTTGTCTGTCACTCAGTATATTCTAACAATTCCTCACCATTTGTACTTTGGCAGAGTTGCACATCTCCCCAACACATATCACGGTGTTCCTTACAACCACGGAGCCCGAAATGGACTGTATTATTGAATCAAACTGTATTGAGAAGAGCATCAGGTGTTGACTTTCCTAACAATTCTTTGTCATAGAGCAGTTTTACTTGGTCTTCTGTGAGGGTAACTGAAGCGTTGGGTTTACTGTCTTTGGCTTTCTTCTTCAGATCTTTTTGTTTTGACTTTAAGGCCACTCGGCGTCTTTCATAATGCTGTAACCGTAATTTTTCTTCTTTAAGGTGGCCCGTACCTATTGATTTGTTTGTTGGGCATGAATTTCAATCGCGTCCTTGTACATCAAAGCCTTGTCCGATTTCTGAGAAATTTGCGGCCATTTGTCTACAAGCCTTGAAATTTGTACCGGTAATTATTTTTCTGCGAATTAGATCAAGTAATTCGAGATATCAGACGATTTTTTAAAAATGGCTTTTTGAGAAAAATTGGTCATAAATCCAAAATTCCAAGGTGAATTTTTTTCCTATTTCGTCAATCAAGTATAAGGCATAGAGGACTACATACAACATGTATCATGCCAATTGGTGCCTTAGAAGTTGCGATACAAAAATTGAGCTCATGGGAGAATTTCTTCTACAGGCCTCGACTCGTCTTTCATTGTCAAAAATTCCTTCAGCAAAGCAATATTCTGTTCAGTTTTCTTCTTGGTATTTTGGTTTTCTTGTTCTTTGATAAATTCCTCTACTGAAGCTACATTTGCAAACCTTGACAAGCTTGAAGAAGACGCCATGATTCATTTATTTTTGCTGTGAAGCCAAACACAGCAAAACTGATACGAGTTATGTCACTAGTGAAAAATATCGTCTGGGGCCTGTGATTGGTCATACAATATATTTTTCACTAGTGAGAAAAATCGTCCGACCAATCTTGTAGCTTCAAACGGATTATTGTACAATTCATTTTTGAATAAATCTCAATATGTATATAATAAATGCGTGTTATTCATTGAGAAAAAAAAATGGCTTGAAATTCTACTAAAGGCTAAGGATTACACAAAAGACTCTTCATGAAAGTAAAAAAAGAAACTAAATGGGGAATAAAAGTTCTCAATGCTTCATGGGCTTCTGCTCTGCACATATAGCTCAGTCCATGAGTTATGTCTGCCATTGGCGGTTTGCTTGATTTATTGTGTCAATTTCTGTCACACAACACTGTCACGTATATCGTAAAGACACAGAAATACAGGCAAATGTGATTCAAATAGTACGACTTTAACTTTGTAACCAATAAATACGTTTGTTTTGGTGAATATTTGCATAGAAAACACGAATTATAGCGATATTAGAGTAGTTTCACATAACCCGCTTCTTAAATGCTAATGAGGTAGCTTGCTATATGCTAATGATTTTGTCTCGTAGGAATCAACACTTAAAGTAAAAACACAAGAAACGACAAAGTTATGCATCACAAACCGATGAAAAAAGTTTTATTCGAGGAATGACATTTGTGTACAAGTTTAACAATTTATTCAGTCTTGTCCAAAGATTTGTTGACTTTTTCTAGTAACGCATTCACACTTTGCATTGTTTCCATTGCTTTAAAGCACATTTCTTTATGAGCATCGTTTGCTTCCTTGACATGGTCAACTTTCCTTTTCTTTCTTTTGCTTTTCTTACATTCTCCATCATCAGTTTCATCTCTTTCTGCAGAAGAATCTACAAATTCTTCCATTACCTTTCTTTTCGTTTCTTCTTTTCTCTGACTTGGTGTCATTCGCTTAGCATACTTCATTTGCTGTTGTGTACGAGCATTTGTTACCTCATTAGTTTTCACAACCTCTTTTGAGCTGCCTGAAGTGACTGCATTCTTCACAATGTTTTTCATTCTAGTTGTTATTCGATGGTCTGGGAGGTCCAAGTACATCTGGACAACATGGTCGGGTAATCCAACTTCTAAGATTCGTGTTCGTGGACAGCATTTTTAGCCTTAAATGTCATACCTTGAGCTTGAGGACTGGCTTTTGCTTTATTGCCAGCAGACTCCCAGGGCCTCCTCATGTGAGCCATATTTAACCAAGTAAACAGCAAACTAAGATTACCAACACTTTTGATGCTTGCAGCTGCAAAGCTTGTGCATTTGCATGTATGTGCAACTCACAGTTGTGAATGAAAGACGATTTATACAATGGCGAAGTTAATTGCTAGCTATTGTAGGTGTAAGGAATTGAAGGAATTACCACATTTTTATGATAATAATTAGCGTTCTTTTGTGCTATTTTTTTCCTTCTTTACCCGCCCCTTTTGGTAATGATGGACGTACAGGACATTCAGTCTGTGCTTTTGAGTGTTTTAGCTCTTCTACTGACCATAGTTTCATTACATCATCCTGTCCAGCAAGTGACATTCCCCTTAGAACACAGGCTATTCCCGAATTTTCGTGGACACGATTTCTATGGACGAGACGTATTTGCTCTGATACATAGACAGTCTCGTTTGTTTTGGAGAAACACTGGTGAAACACCTCAGTCTTTTATGAGGATGGTGACAAACATTTTGCCATTCCTTTCTTGCTTAAATGTTCATGGACAGCCTCGTATTCGTCAACGTCGTCAAAAAATAAGCCTCATTAATCAAATTTTACTGGTTTTCATTTGGCTACGCAAGTATCCACATGTGGACACTCTTGCGCTCCTGTTCGATATCGACCCATCATTGGTTGTACGCATTGTCTACAAAATCCTTCCAGAACTCTGGCAGCATTTTCAAAATCAAGTTCGTTGGCCAAATTTAAATGAATGGAATAGAATGATTGGAAACTGGCCAGAATTTCCTAATGCAGTAGGTGCGATTGACAGCACACCCCACGAGATCTACCGACCACAAACAGGCCACCAACATTACCATTGTATGAATACTCAGATGGTAATTGACAATGAAGGTCATATACGATTTTTACAAACAGGTTTTTTAGGAAGCACCCACGATGCGGCGTCCTACAGGCTTATGGCACCTATTGGCCCAGGACATAATTTGGATCTCCCACCTAATACCTATCTCTTGGCTGATAAGGCATATCCCAGAGGAGGTCCACTACTAACACCTGTCAGAGGAAACCAGATGGGTCTGTTCAACCCAAGGCAAAGAAGGCGAGCCCAAAGATTCAACTGTGCTTTATCAAAAAAGAGGATTGAGCACGTTTTTAAAGAAGTAAAAACCTATAAGGCTGTTTCTCAGCTATGGCATCATCCACGCTGGCTCATGCCAATTTGCGTTGAGTAATTTGCGTCTTTTTAGCAGAAAGACAAATAAAACTCTATGAGCAACTTTAACTAACACCCAGTGTAAAAAATCTTTCCTCTGAATACTTATGTAGAAAAGAAAAGTAAAAATCTTATGTATACATTTTCTGTGGTTGACCGATTTGAATTGGCGGCCTACTGACGGTGAATCCCATTGTTATTTAAGTAAACATTTTTTGTAAGTTTATTGTGATATATTTATTTTTGTCGTCCAATAAACTGTAATAACTTATTTGTATAAATATCTTTATCTCTGGAAGGTTGTTAAATAACACCGTGCAAATCAAAAATCACTCTTGGAATCACGCGAATTCCATTGAATTTGTTTATAACAGCTCATTAGCATATAACAAACTTATTAGCATACAAGAAGCGGGTTATGTGAAACCACTCTATTAACGTGATTTTGGTCCTTCATGTTACTGTTCGCCATGTTGGTGTACAGAGGTTGTGCACCAAGATGGCGGACCCATACATTTCACACCAAACAATGAATATATTTGATTGTAGGGCACTTCCTTGATGCCAAACTGCATCTGCATACATGGAAAGAAGGGCTGGGTTAAACAGTGTATCGTTCCTCACCAATTAAAGACAGTTTGTGCTAAACCTCATCACCCACACAAAACTTCCTCATATTCATCGTTTGCATGTGACGTCACAACTAATTATGCAAGGTCACTTAAACCGGAAGTCGGCCATGCTGGTGGACCATAACACCGATTCTACAGTAGTCACTTAGTCACGGCAGCCTAGGTTTCTTTGTATTTTTTATTGTCATGGGCTACATTTGTGCGGTTAAAGGCTGTAGCAACAAAACGAACAATAAGAGGGGACGTTCAATTAGTTTTTATCGCTTTCCTGGCGTAGTTATGAATAAAGGAGGAAAAGAAATTCGCCGGCTTTCTGTAGATCAGAGGAGGCAGTGGCTCGCAAACATGCAAAGGAAAGATTCATCCTCGTTCCCAGGCCCTTCTCCAAAAAAATCGAAGGCCCTGGTAATATGAAAACCGGATGTCCCAGATTCTGGGTCATCAAAAGTGTGCATGCTCTAAAGTTTCTTACTTCCGGTTACATTCTATAAACCAATCACATTTGAGCTTGATTTTCATATTACCAGGGCCTTCGATTTTTCCGTTGGAAAGCTAAGAAGGGCCTGGGAACGAGGATGAGGAAAGATTTGGATAACAAGAAGGCTGAAACCACGTGTGTTTGTAGCGATCATTTTATTTCGGGTGAGTAAAAGACAGAGAATCTTACTAATGCATCAAATACGACAATTTTAATGAAATATACCGGTATGTATGGTTTACCTTGATCGCATATAACCACACGACGCGATCGCACATGATTAACTGGAATCTTGTCAATCCCCATAATATACGATTTCTACAACATTTTAAAACTATATTCAAGGAAAAGTATCAATTCTTAAACACTATTTTCAGGGGCGCCTTGCAATGTTGAGGACACAACAAATCCTGACTGGGCTCCCACTCTCTACTTGGGACATGATCAAGTTGGCGACGTTTCGCTACAGGTGGATCGTAATAATCGCGCTCGGAGCAGAAAAAGAAAGAGGCAAGAAAACGCTGCTCGATTTGTTAATTAAAGTATCGAGAATGAAGCTGAAGCTGTTGAAGCTCTGAGGCACTACTCATGCAAGATGTTGTTATCGAGAACGAAGCTGCTGAAAGTGTTAAGGCCTCGGAGGTACAACTAGTGCAAGATGTTGTTATGGCTGAGAATTGCGACAGTGACAACAGTAATTCCATGATTTTTAACATTACACCATTCCACAGTACACAAATGATTTGTAATTTTATTGTTTTGTTCAACAGTGAGTTCTGTACCCTTTGATCTGGAAAATGAACTAAACAAAAGGGACCAGTCATGCCAAACTGACATTGATTGTGATCAAATGGAAAGAGAGAAAAATTACTTAAATCATTTATTGGAAGAACTAAGTAACCTGAAGAGCAAAAGTTTCACCAGAAACATTCAAAGACGATGAAAAAACAAAGTTTTACACTGGTCTACCTAGCTACAATTGCCTAATGAGTGTTTTTAATCTTACCTCACCACATATCAAAAGAAACATACGAAATGCACTTGATTCATTTCAAGAGTTCATTCTGGTTGAGATTAAAACTAAATCTCCCACTTCAAGAATTAGCTTATCGCTTTAATATATCCTTGTCAACAGCTTCCAGAATTTTTGAACGTTGGATTCATGCTATGAGCATAAGACTGAAATTTCTTATCATTTGGCCAGAACGTGAGGAATTGCAAGCCACAATGCCTGCAATATTCCAAAGAAATTTCGGAAAGAAAGTTTCAGTCATTATTGACTGTTTTGAGATATTTATAGACAGGCCAAGTAGTCTGATAGCAAGGGCAATGACTTGGTCAAACTATAAGCATCACAACACCATTAAGTTTTTAATAGGTATAACACCACAGGGTGTCATCTCCTTCATTTCAAAGGCATGGGGAGGTAGGGTATCTGACAAACACTTAGCCGAGAATTCAGGGCTACTACCTAAGCTTGAACCAGGGGACATAGTTCTTGCAGATAGGGGATTCGACATTGCTGACAGTGCTGGCTTTTATCAAGCAAAGCTTCATATTCCTGCCTTCACAAGAGGGAAAAAGCAGCTGTCATCCGAGGAGGTTGAAGAAACAAGGAAGATTGCTAACGTGCGCATTCATGTGGGTAATAGGAATACTTGCAAGGAATACTACCTGTACAGTTGGTGACAGCACGCCAAGGTGATCAAGCACCAATCGACAAAATTGGAATAATTTGCTGTGCCCTAACAAATTTATCCGAGTCCATTGTGTCATTTGAATAAAAAATCAATTTGCAATTAGAGTACAAACAGTAAAAGTGAACAACATAAATAGCACTAAATAGTATCATTTTATGATATTTCTATTGTTTTATGTTATATTGTTTAATTGTGCAATTTAGTACTAAATAGTGCAAAATATTTTGCACTTTTAGTGTTTGTACTCTAATCATGAGGATCTAATAGGACATTTCAACCATTTTACTGAAACTACCAGAATGCTTCACAAATATTCTTTTTTATCCAAATTTTTATTCCTTTTAGGGAATATAATTGGCAT
This sequence comes from Telmatactis stephensoni, assembly GCA_029948255.1. Lineage (NCBI taxonomy): Eukaryota > Metazoa > Cnidaria > Anthozoa > Actiniaria > Isophelliidae > Telmatactis > Telmatactis stephensoni. Next base: position 30,435 of record JALIZF010000625.1, on the reverse strand, counting down.
TTATTAGTTAATAAAAAGAAAGTTTACAAAGCATTTTTGTAGTTGTAGTAAGTGATTCAGTCATGAAAATGTCCTATTCAGTACAATAAAATTATTAAGTAGGCAAATAATATACATTCAAATGTTTTGTAAATTTTTTTAATCATTCCTAATGTAAATAGAGATGTACAAAAAAACAAACAACTTACAGAGCACATGAAATGCAACTGAGAAAATGTAATTGATCTAACATTTGACATTTTTGGGCAATTTTTATATTTGGAAGTTAAATATTATTTAAATAATTCACATTTACTGGCTATTAGCATAGCACTGATCGAGGCAGGTTGAGAATATAAGATAGTTCATTTTGATCAATAAAATGTTGAATTCAGGAAATTCTCCTGCTAAAAAGTCTCTTTTTTATAGAATCCTAAGCACATAGTAGAAACCTATACATGGAAAAGATATTAGAGTTTTTATTAGTTATAAAAATGTGCAACATGTTAAGGTAATATTGTATGAAGTTGCTAATTGGCACTCTCTATAGTAGTGCTCTCAAATGTTTTACACACCTTTCGTGCTTGGACTCTACAGACTATTGAGCTATAAGTACATTCATTTATAACAAGAAGGACATACCCAATTTCCCTCTGGCTCCTCATTCAGTCCTACACATCCCATGTGATACCATTTAATTTCACAACTTGAATTGTCACATCCAATTAGAACACTTCCAGTGATATCCTCCTGGCAAAAGCACCAAGGCCCATCTTCATCAATAGAGACTTTAAGATCCTACGACGTCTCTATGTTCGAGAACGCGACGGCCGAGGGAAAACTGGGGAGAGGTTCTGTTCAAAATGGCGGGAAATTCAACATTAAGAACGCGCGCGCGAGTGCGACGACACGACTCGAATTTCTTTTTCTCTGTCATCTGGCTCTAGCTCTAAATAAGCAATGCCTTCTTTGAAAAAGGCTCGGGATATACTCCTTTTAAGTCATGATCTTGGCTACATCGATGATGAAGAGTTTTTACTTCTTTATGAAGCAAATCAATCTGATAATTTAATCTTGAATCACAAAGAATACGAAAAGTTTCGACTTGACACTAAAGACCCAGACGAATGCAAAGCCCAGTTCAGAGTTAGAAAAACAGATTTTCCTCTTCTATTGGATGCACTTCAAGTCCCAGATTTGTTCAAGTGTGACCAGGGCACAGTATGTAATGGTATAGAGGGAATATGCGTCCTTCTTCGCAGGTTTGCCTATCCATGTCGATACTCGGACATGGTGCCAATTTTTGGGAGGTCAGTCCCAGAACTATGCATGATTAGCAATACTGTTTTGGAGTGGATGTATGATAATCACGGACACAGGATAACCCAATGGAATAACAACATACTAAACCCAGTACAACTGCAACTATATGCTGATGCTGTATCAAATAAAGGGGCGATGCTGGATAACTGTTTTGGGTTTGTAGACGGAACAGTTATACCCATTTGCAGACCAGGTATCTATCAAAGGGTGGTCTACAATGGCCATAAGAGAGTTCACTCTTTAAAGTTCCAATCTGTTGCATTACCTAATGGGCTTATTGGTCACTTGTATGGTCCTGTAGGTAGGTTACTTGCATGAATTAGTTTTATGTTTACAGCTGAAGCTATTTTAGCATACACTATACATCATCTTACAAACAAAACTAAAACTATTCTCTTTTTTGATGTTAAAGAAGGAAAAAAGCATGATGCTGGAATGCTGGCCGACTCAAAACTGCTAGATGACCTACGTCAATTTGCCCATTCCCCAACTGGACAACCTTTCTGTATTTATGGTGATCCTGCTTATCCTCTTAGACTCCACCTTCAGGCACCATTTCGAAATGTGGCTCTTACCCCACAGATGGTGGCTTACAACAAGTCCATGAGTGCAGTTAGAGTTTCGGTCGAGTGGTTGTTTGGGGACATTCTTAATTATTTTAAGTTCTTAGATTTTAAAAAGAACCTTAAAATTGGGCTTAGCCAAGTAGGTAAAATGTATGTTGTTTGTGCCCTAATTAGAAATGCACTTACTTGTTTGTATTCAAATGTATGTTCCAAATTCTTTGATTTACAACCCCCAACTCTGGATCAATACTTTATTTAGTAAAGGCATGTGTTGTATGACAGAACAAACAAGGGCTCTTCTTGTTATAAAACTGTTGCAATCAAGAAACACTTAAGCATGAGTCTGCCTTTTTTTCATATCTTAAGGTATTAGAGTGATTTCAGTATAGCCCATCAAACAAAGTCTAATAAAAAAATTATTGTCCAAAAACAAAACAAAAAATTATAATTTTTTTAATAATAATACTGACAATTCAATAATGATTTCAACAGTTAAGTTACATCACTCTAAGATAAATCTTGAAATGTTAACCAGAGGTTAGACAATAAATTACCCAAACTGGTATATATATATAAAAAATGTACAAACAAAGCTATCAAAGATCACCAAATGTGCAAATATGAACATTTCTTTATAACGAAAAATACTGGTGAAAATAAAATATGAGTAAAATATTCTCCACTTTCACATAACCACAAAACACCTTCTGTTTTGGGAGGTAGCTATTGTAATTTAAATTTGTAGGATTTGAATTCATTTGATATGTTGGGTTACTGTGAAAGTAGAGAATAACTTACTTATTAAGAAGTCTTTCTACCAAGGCCATCATGACCGTACTTTGTTGCTGTTGTTGCTGAAGAAAAGACCTCTGAAGATCTTGAAGCTGTTGTTGTTGTTTCTGTTGTTGGTCTAACATGGACTGCATCATTTCCTTCTGCATTGTCAAAGAGTCACTATGCTTCTTTTCCATAAATTCTAACTCCTTAACTTTCATTTCTCTGTCAGCCTCTGCTTTTTCCTTTAAGTACTCGATAGTATCACTTCCACTTCTCCTTTTTGCTTTTCCTTTTGACTTTGGCTCATCATTAGAATCCTCATCATCTTTATTACTTATTTTCTTTTTTGTGTATCTCCACATTTTTCCATAGCTTTCTTTCTCACTTCCTCTGCTTGTTTCCTTTCAGATTCAATCTTGTCTTTTTTCTTCTCGCTATTCTGCTTCGCCTCAACTTCAGAAGCTTGTTCCATTTCTAAAATGTCCATAACCGCTTGATCTATCTCAGATATATCTGGAGATATGCCACTTTGCTTCTCTTCGTCTTTCATTCTCTTGTTGAAATTTTTTACAAGAACACCGAGGTGGTCCCGCACTGATCTCCTATCCACAGCGAATCTTGGGTTAACAATGGAGTTGAGATTGCTACTTATGCTTCCCCATAAGTTTCCTCTTTCGATGGAACCTTTCAGAGCTGTGTAAGGGTTTACAACAAGTATTTCTCTGCAAAGGAGTATGTCATGTTCTTTTGTCCTAGGTCATAATTCTAGAAAAATACGAAGAATTGCAAGATTATTTAAGTTACTTAAGTATATACTCGTTTGAGCTTACCCAGCACAATAATTAAAAATTTTGACATAGAAGAAATTTCACACAAGCATTTCATGATTAAGTAAACCCGTATTGTTAAAAATAAAGGCAGAACAATTCATTTTATTGATCACTTACTCAGTCCTTGCCATGGGCTTACTCGTGTCACTCATGACTTCTCTAAACAACCTGTAATTAATGAAGGAAAATATATAAAAATCAACTAGATATCGGCAAATGAAGTAAAAAAAAACCAAGATTATTTACTTACCGAATAGTTTTCTTTCAAAATGAATTATATATCAAAGGATTTCTTTGAGAAAACTTAGTGTTTAAACACACGTTTTCGACACGACTTCAACATCAAAGGAATGGCGTCGTGGACGTGACGGCAACGCGAAACAAGACTGTACTTGACATGCGCGTACTGGCATATTTACTTCCGGTGGCGTCGTACGTCGTGTGATCTTCATCGCGTCGTGGAATCTTAAAGTCCCTAATATGAACTCGTGCAGTAGCAACCCGACGTGTTGCTGTTGATGCTCTGGCAGACACATTGCCTTTTCTCATAATTGGAGGTGCAATTAATACTGCATCATGTAGAGCAAGGAGATCCTGTATGTTGAAGCCCTTATCAGCCATGACCTTATCACCAGGCAGTAACTCTTGTAAGAATCCACTCTTATTTACTATTTCTTTGTCACTTATGCTACCACTATACAAATTAGAAACAAAGTTGATATGACAAATGGGAGACATGGAAATGAGCACTTTGAATGTTTTTCCAGACTTATATTGACTGTAGGTTGCTCTCTGACAAGATGGTTTTGAAGGCTTCTCTATATAAAACTCTGTACAGTCTATTATAGCCCTTAGGTTTTCAAATTTCTTATCAAACTCATTAATAATTCATTAGAAAACACAATGGAAATCACTACCGTAACGTAGATCTTTATATCGGATAAAGATTTTTGTTCATTTGCATAAACTTTAACTTGGATTTTCTAAGCCAAAAGTAGTCAAACTTGGAAAATTCTGGTCCAATATGATAATTGACAACTAGACGTTTGATAAGTAATATAAAGAACTCGAGAGCGTGTTATATCGGGTCTAAAGATCCTCGCCTTCGGCTCGGATCTTTATCCACCGATATAACACGCTCTCTCGTTCTTTATACATTACTTAAATCCTTTTGGTTGGGTGATTCCCTTTAAATCTGAGGTAGTGGAGAAGGGCAAAAGAAACTTAAGTTCTTTACTCAAAAACAAAACCCAAGATATAAATATACGGCTGCCAGTGTTTGCAGAGATCCCAAAAATGTCAGACAACATAGTAATGCTTGGGTTTCGTCTCACAAGGGTAAACACATATTGCTCCTTCGTTGTTAGCTTCGATTGGTCTTTTCGTTTCTGAAAAGTCAGGTAAAATATAATAAAGAACAGATCGTGTGTTTTTATATAAATTTGGTAAAGTTGTCTAGTGAGATTCTCTTTGACTTACTTTTAAATATTTTTTGTGAATTTCTCCTGTCTTAGTTTTTTTGGTGCCTTTCCACATGTTTATTCGCTGACTTTTTTCCTCAAAACATTCCTTCGTCATGCCTATATTAAATACAAAGTTATCAATAATAGAACATGGTCACTTTACTTACTGATCTACGTAGGAAACAAACCTGTGTAATGACATGTTTTTTTAGGGTCGAGTACTTTTTCCATGAACAAACGCTTCAAAAGCACATCACTTGAATCGGTCTGCAATCATTGCAAAGGAGAACAAAAATCAGACACATGACATCCTTTCCTTACTTTCATCCTGAGTTGATTATAGTGCTACACACATTGAAAGACTTAAGTTCTTAAAGATAATAACTAACCTGTGTAGAGCATTCATCGGCCATAACATCTGTATTTGTGCATTTGTCACTATGTGTACTAAGCTTAAATTCTTCAAATAAGTTTATGTTTTCTCCATCATTTTCGCTCGGACGATCATCCACCTCGCATTTCTCGAGGTCCAATAGTGCTTCGGCTGCCGCAAGTTCGCTCTCTGATTTTCCTCTAGTAGTATCCTTAACACTTAGCTTCAACAAAGACCTGGCCGCTTGGTTGTCAGCACAAATTTTTTTGCTTTGTTCTTTTTGGTTTTCCCTTTCAAGCGAAGATCTTCGTTTACGACTTAATCTCTTTACCTACAAACAGTTCATATCGTTAACACTTGTCTTCACAGACAAATAAATAAAATAAATCCTGTGAAATCACTCCTACTTGTTGCTGACTTGCTACGGCAGATATCGGATCGGGATATTCTTTGGACGGTCCACTTCCACCAACAAAATGAATGCTACAAATGTAGCTATCCTTGCTACAAATGAACTTGTCTCCTCGATGACACGCCGTTATCCATCTTTGTCTTTTATCTTTCTGTCTCTTTTCACCAGGAAAATGATAAAATTCTACTGGGTCTCCTCTGTCGTTTCTTTTCCACCGCTCTGGGTATCTTGAATCATTTTTGCAGGTGCCATAAGCACACCTTTTCGTCGTAACCATTTTTAATTTCGTACAACTCTAGCTTGTCTTGCAATGTGAATGTCCGAACTTTCGCAGTATGTTTACGTTTTGATCACGTGACCTAACACAGGAAACCCTATCGCCTCAAAGGTGAATTGAGAAAAAATTTGCATATTAATAAGAAGTTTTACCGCTGGATTACCGAACCAATGATACAGGAAAACTCTTAACAGTCTTATATCTAGGCATACAGGAATAGTCTTAATAGTCTTACAGAATTTGTGACTAAGTTGAATTAGAAGTACATACTGGAAACATTTCATTCCAAGGTATTTATGCTTGATTTATCTTTCCTATAAGTATCGCTCGTGATAGATTGGATTGGCCATTTTGGCGGGAAACTTGTAATTAAACTATGAAGGTAAATAACACTAAAAAGACTTACAAGAACCTGTTAAATATGAAAATCAATACCTTAATCAACAGAAGTGATATTCTGCTCTTCGAATTTTTGGTTAAAGAAGCATAAGACTTGGAAATCCAACCTCGTGAGCTAGAGCACAACACTACCTGGTTCAGAGATTTATGAACTGTACAAATACTATAAGTGTGCAATACTTTGCACTATTCAGTACTAAATAGCACTAATTGAACAATAGAAAACAATATAATTTGCATAATTTAGCGCTATTTAGTACTATTTATGTTGCACACTTTTAGTGTTTGTACTCTAAATTTTATTAATAGTAAGTGGTGAAAAATTCTTCAAGCATTTTAGAACATAGTCACCAGTTAAAATTACCTCAATATACCAGAGATAAGTGTTTTTTAAAATCCTTTAGGTGTATCAGTGACTTTGAACACTTAACTCAAACATATATTTCTTTGAATTTTGTTATCAAAATATCTCAAAATTATATTCCTGTACTATTCGAACATATTTATATCAATCCCACTCACAGATGTATTACAGTGAAAAAGTTATCTGTCAGAAATTGTCATTCAAGATTTAACTAAAGTAATCCCCTCCAAAAAAGAAAATGAAATGTATGCACTATAATTATATTGAGCAATTACTATGGGTTATATCTGCTCACTGTCATCTCTAAATATTCATAAAAATGCAATGTGATTAACCCAACCAATTTTTATAAAACCATTCATCAGTCATGTACAATTAAATTGAACTTTGGAGGATTTTCATAAATCCTACTTGATTTAAAGGGAAACTGTATGCTAAAAAATAATATTTTTCTTATATTTTGTTAGAACTTTGTAACCACAATTTTAAAATTTTAACTCACATTCTAGAAATTTTGAGAAAAGCTTTTCAGTGATGTCAACACTAAGGAATGAATTACTTAAAGCTGCAAATTAGACAATGAAAAAAGGGGCCAAACAGCCATTTTCAAACTAATTGTCAAGGTCAAAAATGGTCCAATTTGAAGCAATGTGTGCAAACAAGGATATTCATTTTATTCCCATGCCTTAATGTCATCAAATTTGATTATGAAAAAATAAACAGAAAAAAATAAAACAACAACAACAACAACAACAACAAAAAACAAAACAAAAATCATGGATCGAAAATTCCAAAGAAAACTTTTAAAATTGTGTCAGATTGGGAAGATCTAAAGTCATAAATAAAAATGTTTATTTTTACCAATGCCATGCCGTTCTCGTTTAGTTGTTATAATTTTTCATGAGAACAAGGTTGGGTTAATAAACCCCTTCTTATCACTACCACAAAATACCCTTGACATTACGTGACTCTTTTGTGTTTGCAAGTTATCAAATCCACCTACCTATGTTTTTTATGGTTTTTTTAAAGCTTTTCAAATCCCTTGCAAAATTCTCTTCTTCCGCTAGTGTACAGTCATCATCTTCAATTTCATGACAACAGATATGGTGGCGTGCATTGACAGAGTGGGTTCAGATAAGATAGTCCTTAGGCAGAATTCTCTACAAGGCAAATAGGGAGTAATAGCACACCCAGTTTTTCTATTGGTCGGCTGTGAAACCACCAAAACCTGTGGCAATTTTGGATGGTATTCTGCCTATTTCAGAAGATGGTTCCACAACATTGACTCTCTTTTGGAGGATCTGGAAATCCTTTTTACTGAGGGCTCCTCTTTCCTTCCACACTCACATTGTATGTTTCGCAATTCCTAAGAAGTGGTTATGCATTGGGTCTATGACTACGTATCATATGGCATCATAGTATGGTAACTGTTACAAGGTGGTATACCTAGCACCTGTACTACTAGCACTTAACGTCCTTTCTGCATGTATGCGATGGAAGCCATTGCTTCACTTTTCCCACTGCTCAATATCAAATCCAGAAAAGTCTGGTTTTGACCCAAAGCCTTCATGCGGGAATGTCTTGAAGCACTTGTTATAGCCTAAAATAAATGAATGAATGATTGAATGAACAAATGATTAAATATTTACATTTAAAATTGAGTGCAGGAAGATTAGACCTATATCTTATATAAGGATTACATTATGAGATATTGTTATGTACAGTTATATATTCAGCCTGGTATTAAGCAGTCACTTTGCAAAGTCCCAATTTTTCCCACTACTTTCCCTACTGGATAAAGAGGTATCCTAGTCCTAGAGGGAGTTCTGAAAGTGGACACCATGATTCTGAATATTGACTTAGATAGAACAATGACAATTAAAATTATGAAAAACAGTGTACTCCTGATATTAACAACCAGCCACATGTAGGTGTGTTTACACTGAAGTGTTAAAAAATCTGTTCTTGTGTTTTGTATTCACCTAAATTGCACTTACCCTTTAAAGCTGAATGTCCAGCAAACCCTGTACATTTTCTTGCTGCAGGAACATCACAACATAGGGCCAATAGAGCAACTCTTATCTTTGATAGGCCTGGAATCTTGTCGTCATCTAAAATAACTCCATCCATAGGTCTATTAATTCATTAACCATTGATTGCAGAAATGAGTTTATATTTCCTTTGGGCTCATGAGGGCCTGGGATAATGCCAACAATGATTACATTTTCAATTTTAAATTGCTCCTCTCGTGGAAGATTCATCAGTAGCAGGTATATTACTCCACAGCTATAACTAGTGTGTTTGTACGGCTGGAACCAGTCTACATTAAGCATACTGTTAATTGATGAAAAATAGTGTTTGTCATCCTTGTCCAAAAATCTATCCATATTCTTCCATCATAAACGTCCCCCATCCCTTGAAAAAATATGAAATATCAAATTAGGATATTATTGGTAAATGAACACAATAGCATACTTATGTTGGTACATTGTAGGTATTTACTCAATTAACAATAATTCACCAACCAAATTCCAACATCACTGGAATTAAATCCCAATCTTGGAAAATCATTGGATAGTTGTTGGTAACTTTGTCTATATATTCCCAAGATTGATTCTATGTTGGAATTCTTTAACTTGACATTACCAGTGATATACCACAAAAGTACAAATGTTCACTTAAGAAGTCCCAATCTTGGAAAATCATTGGATAGTTGTTGGTAACTTTGATTTATAACCTCCTTTGCTAAAAACTAATTTCATGGTGCCATTGTCTGGAATGAGTTGCGAAACAAAATGTGAGAGCTTATTAAAGCTTAAAAAACTTCCAAAAAGCTCTTGAGTTAAAAAAATATTTGCTCGCCCATGTATGGATTTAAAATTGTAGCTTATAATTATTTCATTAGTTAGTTATTTATTATATATAATCAATTAGTTATTTAAGTTCGGTATAGTTTATTAAGTGTTTATGAGCTTATGCACATACCCTAACTGATCTTTTGATCCATTTGTGCAATTAACTGCAAGGGTCTGAAATAATAATAAAAAAGATTACCTCTTGGACTTTCATCAAGGACAACTGCATTGCCCTGTCTTGTTCTTGTCTCAGTTTCCTAACATTCTCAGATCTTTCCCTGTCATTTTTTCCTGTCATTTTTTAATAAAATGTTAACAAAGATATATACATGTTTTAATTGAAAAGGGAAAAAAAAGAATAAAATTTGTGAATTTGAACTATAAGTAAATTGTATAGTTCTTATGATTATCAATTTTTTCACAGAAATTATTTAAAGTGCTCACTTTGATTTAAAAAGCAGTGAAATTATATTTAGCAGAAACTTTGTGAAATACATCTTCAAGGGTCTATTGATCACCAGTTAAAATAGATTTTTGGTATGTTCTTTTTAGGTGTCAGTGACGTCATCTACTCAACTCGTGGGTTTCAGCTGAGTTGACCTTCGCAACAATCCCAAGGTCCAAACTAATCAGAATCGAGGATTTGAAATGCTATTTTGATTAGCATTTCTTTGTACTACTTCACACCTAGCCCTGCCAAGATAATGGATAAAGTACGAATGCCTCATTTTCTAGAATGTTGTAAAACCATTTTGCTATTATAGAAGACATAATAGAGAGTTTCACAAAAATACGAGAAATTTGCGCTTTTCTGTTAGTGGACGAGCTGCCGAGTGGCGGAAAAAAGTATTTATTTTGACAACAGACAACACGACAGCCAGAGTGCTTCAACTTATGAGTTTGTTTCCAACTAAACGTAAAGAAATACGGCAGAAAATTACATTGTTGGTTCAATTTGCTGGTCTCTTTGCTAATATGATGTTCTCTTTGAATGGAAAACCAATGGCTATCGAAACTACTGATCATCATCTTGAGAAATTCTAAGCGTTTCCAAGGATGTAAATGACGTTTTCTCTTAGCTGATTTCTGCGTTTTTACCGAGAGTCGGAGCATGCATCAAGCAGACCGTTTTTGAGGTAACGAAAAGAAAACTCATTATGTAGAAATTAGTTCCTATTTTTGGCGATGTTATTTCTAAAGAGATGATTTATAAATCGTTTATTTTATCAAGACTATTTGTATGGAAGCTGGTCTTACCATGAATAGAGTTTAATTTCAGCGAACTGACTTTCTGATTCAAAATGGATAAAAGTGTTTAGGACTTTTGCTTATGCTGCAATGTGGGCATGATGTCCCATTAGTTGACACTGATATACAAAAATAGGTGGTAATAAGTAACAAAATGTTTTTTGATGAAAACCAAGAACGATTTCACTTTCTCAAATCAGCTTAGGAAATGCTAACCAAAATATCTGACCCATAATCGTTTTCGGGGAATGCATTCAACTCAGCTGGTTTACAGAAAATATGTACATTAATTGTTTTATATTTACCAGGACTGAAACTTTTTTTTAAACACAGAACGAGCTTCCAGCTTATCTGAGAAAAAAAAATAGCCAATCCAAATCGAGAAAATTTGCAAAACTGAATTATCACCCTCAGTAACCTGGCACAATTTGAATTCAATATTGCCACGTGAGATGGGGAAGCAACTCATTCTTCTCGTTTTTTGTGTTTTTGCGACGTTTGTTGTGGCTTTTTTGTGGCTCTTGATCTTAAAAGATCTTTGAACATTTTGTCTAGTTCATGGAACATCTTTAATAGCCATTTGAAATCCTGGTTTTTGGACTTTGCTTGTGACAGAAGCTCCAGATTCACCTGCTGAACTGCTCTAATGAGTGTGGGGTCCATAAGAATGGGAAGTTTGTCGCCAGGATCTCTGTATAAGCTGTCATTTTCCAACTGTTGATGCTCTCTAGAAGACAATTTCGTTCTGAAATGCTTGTTTCAGGTATTTGTTCTTTTTGTATTTGTTTAAAAGGACCTCTAAATCATACTTGTCTTCGATCAAACATAGAAAAAGTGGCTGAATTCCAATCTCGCTTGAGTTGTGTTCAGGGTTCGTGCAGGTCCTTAAATCCTTGAAAAGTGCTTGAATTGAAAACTCATTTTCAAATTAATTTTTTTCAATGTTAAAAAAAGTCTTGAAAAATCCTTGAAAAGATAGGTCTCTGTCACCAAGCGATCTCTGAATTATTCAGTACAGCTGAAGTTTGATTCGGTATGCCAGTAAAAAAATGACAAATGGACTCTCTGTCCCAAATGATGTCCTTATTTGGCAGTACTTTCTGGCAGGAACTAGCCAACATCTATACAAGACTTGCGCACGCATTTTCGAAAGCTTCCTTGCACCGATTGATTGTGAGATGTCAAAATAAAGCAATTTGTTGGTCTATTCTAACGAAATAAGGTAAGTTCTCATTGTGGCTTCTATAGATTAAGATATTGAAAGAAAAAAAAAAGATTTTCTATCAGATATATGAAGCTTTTTGTGGTTATTGGCTTTTTATAAACGCCAGTAACACTATGTCATCAAGTGCGCAAGTCCGATAGTCTGTGACTTTAATTTCAGAAGCTATCACTTTGGGTGACAGTCGGATGAGAACAAAAACCTTTCAAATTTTGCTGAGTACTTTTCTTAAATCTTCCCTAAGGAAGAATGATTTTTTAAGAAACTAGCTGGCGTTTGTAGTGATTAGATTTTAATATTTCATTGAAAATCACTCTTCGAGGAAAAATAGAGCAAGTTTTATTTGATAAATATGGTCTCTACGAAGAAATTTCAAATGAAACAGGAAACCCAGGCTATATTATTGTAGACTCAAATTTCCATGTGCTTCATTACTCGGGCTACCTGTGGTAGCTCGAGTCTAGGTTTACCTTTTCAGTCTATTAATCTATCTATCAACGTCGCAAATCGGCAAATTACCCAGAAGCCTTTGGGGTACACTGTCGTGAAAACAAGGTTGACCACGAGGCTTCCTGTGGTCGAGAATTGTCACGAGGTATTGAGAGCAATTGAACAAAATAGCGGACGCTATCAATTGCTGGGTTTCATCCGTACCTTCGGGAATCAAAAGACAAAGAAGCGGTAGCCATGTTGGATAAACAAACAAAAGACACTAATTCTAAGAATGGGAATTTATCAAACTATTGGCTTCTAATCTCAAGATATTTGGATAGTGACTGCTTTTAATCGTTAACATGGAATTCTCGAATTTAGTGGTGACCTTACCAGCTGTTGTAATCAACTTGTAATGTATAGATCATCCAAAAATACGAGACAGAGATCGATTTGTGGCAGCAAACTTCACTTACTTGAGGACAGACATATAAGACATGGAGATATTATCTTCAAATTAATTAGTAATATTTCACCACCGCTTGCACAAAATTTTTGCTTATATAGCTAATTCAATTAACGTTGTCGCTGAAAAAAGTCTAAAGCCTAAAGCTTTGAGAGCGGAATCATGAAAATCTTTTATCGCCGTGACATCATTACCGAATAAAAATCTCACTGTATGCTTGCAAATTGTACAACTTGGACACATATTCCTTAATTTCTCAGATAGCCTACAAAGAAGTGTGTTAGTACACAAAAGTTATTTGAAAGGCTTTAGCCTTTAGGCTTTTTCAGCGACAACGTTAATTGAAATAGCTATATATATTTTGTACAATGTCATGATTATATTGAATGCACCTTTATACTGTCAATCATGCTCAATGTTAGTGATGATTAGTGATGAGACCTTATATTAGTATCAATTAAATAACTAATTTTAGAATGTACAAAATGATATTTTCAATCAATGAAAGTGATACTCAACCACAAATTTGTACAAGCTTTGTGCAACCATGTTCACAGAAACAAGATAAAGTGGATGAATTGAAGATGTATGTAGTAATATCAAGTTGATGTTCACAGAGGAGCTATATATGGTAACAGTAATGAGCATATATTGTATTACATTACATTTCGAGTATTGAACTTCAAATAAAGCATCAGAAATTGACTACTGCTATAATCATTGATCTGCTCCATATTGAAAACATGGTAATACATGTATTGAAACTGAAATGATTTCATAGAAAGGTAACTGTGGCACTTTAGAATCTACCAATGTGATAACAGCAATATCAAAATTATTTTAACTTGAATATCGAAACAGTCTGCTGCAGTTTGTAAGTTTTGTTTCCATAAATCAAAGTAAAAAGTACAGAATAGAAATTTTGTCTGAGCTATAATGTATTATCTATAGATCATAACTGGATCATTTGGTAGGCATTTACAAGATAAAGCAGAATGTATACTGTATATGTCTGGCATGATAAAAAGACCAGTAGCATATTATATTATAATTAGGTGGTACAATTATCTACAAAATACTTTCTCCCCGGCCAATATAATTTGTGTTCCACTCTGGGAGTACCTGTTATGCATTTGAAATATTTTCTGCATCTGAAATATTTTCCATATAATTCAATGCTACCTATAAACTTGATACAGTCCAAGCTACAGTGGTACTATTCATGACTATTGTACACTAGAAACTTTTGATTACTGTACATCATTGGTGTCAGAATACAACGCAGTCTTTAATCACACAAGATTATACCTTATTCATAATTAACAATTGGTTGTAGTACTGTGGACATGTGCTGTATCTCAGATGGTAAAAAACTATTTGATTCACATGCTAGAAATGCAATTGCTATGCCTCGCTCTCAAGGATGCAATTGCTATGCCTCACCCCCACCCTTAATGTATTCTCTTTGTTTTTCTCTGATAAAATCTACCCAGTATTGGAATTCAGAAACTTTAATTTAAGCTCATCTGTTGAACATGGAACAAAATTCCACAGTTCACTTAATACTTCTACTGGACAGTATGGAACGGCCTATAATTAGATGCACCTATCTGTACCAGCCAATGCTAATAGCCACAGGTAGCCCAGTAATGCTGGCGACCAGCGTCTATACTTTGTTTTTGATTTTATCTGCACAGCAATATTGTACTAATATTCTATAAAACATGTGACAGATGAGTTGATCTCCATTAGACTGACTATTTCTTATCGGATTCAGTCATTACAAGATTTTAAAACTCACTTCAGAGTATCAGAGGCTACTTATATTTTTCTGACTATTGATTATTTTTGGTATCTAAGCCCAAAATGATCGACCAAAATCGAGTTATAGTTAATTTACTCATTAATGAGAGATTGTGGTAAACTAGATTAATGGACTTCCAAAACATACTGTAGTATGTAATATTTTTTCCCTCATTTTTTGTTCCAGATTTTCCTGTTTTAATACTAAGACATTCTTAATGTAAAAATAATACCAATGGTATTATTCGTGTTTGTGAATAAATGGTTGTTTTTTATGCAAACTGATTTGAGTTCCCAACACTTCTGTGCTTTTACTGCAATGAGATAGATTAATCACTGAGTTAGAGGTTGAGTTGAGTTTGAGTTGAGTTGAGTAAGCATTGAGTTATCACTGAGTTAGCTAAAATGAAATTTAGAACCAAAGAAATCACTCTCTGTTCAAGCTGGACTGATGCTCCGGCAGCATTGTAATGTAACATGATTGTCGTGAATCCAATTTGTTTACATTAAGGCGCTGTTACATGGTGCAATTTTTCTTGCAACTTGCAATGCAACGCCATTGCGTTGTAAGTTGCAGAAGAGATTGCATGTGTAACACCCTTCTCTGCCACTTGCAATGCATCATTGCAAGTGGCAGAAAAAGTTAAATGAGTTTCTACTTTTTGCAACATTGCAAAGCACATTGCAGCGTGTAACATCTATCCAGCAACCTGCAATGCAATCCCTGTTGCAAATGACCAATCAGAACGTAGTGACCACAGATATATTTGGTTTTTCGAAGGTTAATAAAAGGTTGCGTTGCGAGTTGCAAAAAGAACTGCGAGCATCTGACATCTTGCCAGCAACTTGCAATGTTCTGCTTTTGTCAGCATTGCATTGCAAGTTGCAAGAAAAATTGCATCATGTAACAGCACCTTTAGAGTTCTATGTTGGCTTGGATTTGTTGGGTAGTATTGTACGGTCATGAAGGTGACGTGATTATCCTACAATAGGGGAAATGTCATCTCCCGACAAGCTTTGTATTATCATTTACTGAATTTGAAACATGAGCAAATGTTAACTTCAAAATGTGACAAGCTAATCAATAATGGCCTCAATGAGAGCAGATGAGAGATATAACCGCAAAGTTGAATAAATGTAACACCATTTCTTTCTTTTTTTTTGCTCCATTACAACTATCCAATTTACTGGCAGTATCCTTGCCAAAACCTCTCGACAGAGATCAATCAATTACCGAGTTAGAGGTTGAGTCGAGTTTGAGTAGCAATGGATCACCATTTATGTTTAACATTTTAGACAAGTTTTATACAGTATATACTACAGTGTAGTTATTACTAGTACCCCTATACATCAGTGGGGGCATCCATGAGCAGTCTTGAAATGGATACTTATAGATTAGATGATGGTTGGGACTTGATCAAGTATTAAGACCATGCAGTTATCAATATGTACTGAGGGTGATCATATATTCATGTAAACTAGGCCATAACTCTAACAATCTACAATAGTAGACATGGCAATGATTGTGGATGCTATATGTTTTGACTACCAGTAACCACATGTCCTCACAGAGGGCTTTTATTTTTACATTAAAGTAACGAAAATGGTCAAAGACCTCCTCAGGTTGGAGAACTTAGCGTTAATGGTGGTAAGTTACTCAACTTAAAATTAATATAATACAATCAAGTTTATTGTCATAACGTGAGGGGTGGTCATCCCACTGCCCGTATATAAAACATAATGGGTACGAATATGCATTTGTAAGCTTCTGATTGATGTTTTTTCGCTTAGCTATGTGTATCTTGTGTTAAGCTATATCCAATATCTTTTGAGAATAGTGTAAGTTTTTTTTCATTGACTCAGAATATTATTTGTTGTAAAACCAATAGGTTTGCTGGATTGTCCCAGTGAAGTGATATCGCTATTCTTCAAAAACTTACAGTTAAGTGTATGATTCAAAGCATGTCATGCACATGTAAAAGGATCTATTTCTTATGCCATACTGCTATTCTACGGAGGAAATTTACGTTCAAAGAGACTGGTCACGTGTACTATACAGTGCACTCTATTCAAGGGATTTTTCAGAGACATGCCAAACATTTTAGGAAATTACATTTCTATGGAGAATTCCAAAGTCACTTGCTGTACTTCAACATCTCTATTTTTTATAACAATCTCATTCATTGTACTAATCTTGTTGCTCTAGATCTATCTTCAAACACCCAGATTATAGATATTTCATTTCTTAAAAACATTCCAAACTTGAAAAAAAGCTTTATTTGGAGCACTGTAAAAAGATTGACCACTTTCAAGCAACTTCAGTTCTATCTAATTGTGAGTACCTGAGATCCATTAAAGTTATTAATTTAAGAATGTGTGGGCAATTTAAATGCGATCAATTAATTTTTATAGGGCTCAGTCACCCTACACTAAGATTAGGGATCTTTAGCAACGACAGTTTTGGGGACGGCGACAGCAGCTGGAAGTGAATTTTGAGAGAGCAGCAAAGCCTACGCCAATAACTGTCGAAGAATTGAAGTCAGCAGAAACAGAGGAGATGTTTCCATGATGAAATGTCATGTCTTGAAGCCGCCAAAGATTTAAAGAAATCAAGTTCTATTCTCAAGCTCGACCCAAAGATGATAGATGGGATATTTTAGCATCGTTGGACCAAGGAATATCTGCCAACGTTACAACAAAGACATAAATGGACAAGACCATCGAGAAACTTTGCCACTGGAGATGTTGTCCTACTAGTAGACAACAGGACCCCCCGTTGCTCATGGCCGATGGGACGGGTAACAGCCGTTCACAAGAACTCAAACGATGGACATGTGCGAAGTGTAACAGTCAAGACCAAAGATTCAGAGTTGCAGCATCCAATCACCAAAGTTATCCTCCTCGAAGCCGTCGAGATGACAGATGAACCGTGAATCAAGATTATCAGAGACATTTGTTGACATTTTTCAGTTGTTGTTTGTGAATGTTCCGTCAAAACATTTAGGGGCCGGAATGTTAGATTGTGTGACAATACATGACGTCATAGGGTCTGGCCGCATGTAAGGCAACTCATGTGGCGGGGCGGGCACTCTGACCAGGAATGTCTGCCACGTTTTCGGACCGTTTGCTCAACGTTTGCTCAAAAAATATGATTGTGTTGTAAGAGTCAAGTTGTATAAGTATCTATCTCAAGTAAAAGGAATCGAGTACGAAAACATGAAATTTTATCTCTAACAATCAAGGAGTGTTGAAATTCTACTCGTGACTCCTCCATGAGTTTAAATCGAATCTCATTAGTAAGATCATGCCTAGCGATTCCTTGACTTAACTCGTGCTCATACTTTGCTAAGATTGGATCTAGTCATGTTTGCTAATTCATCAGCACAAGAGAATGTTGAATAAAGCAGGAAATGAAAATTGCAAATTGACATTTGACTCGACTTTTCTTTATATTATCACAGTAATATTTGATCAAAATGCAAACATGTTTCATTTTATTCACCGTGACCTTTGATGAGTCAGCTAAAACTTGTGTAACTTGGCCAAAATAACACAGTGGATTCTGACTGACTATTTGTAAAATCTAGTGTAATTGATTGACTGTAGACTTATATTGTAAAAAATACCTCAGATACTGAGAAAATGAGATATTTTTACATTGTATGTAATGGAATTGTATTTATCATTGGTTTGATCTAAAGCGTCGAATACAGTAGACAATGTGGCACCTTTGACCGTGATGCAACATATATTGAATCTGATGCAACATCACGCCATACAGGAAACCAAATTTGCTCGAAAAAGCATCTAGTTTTATCAGTTTTATAGTTTATCATATGTCTTCAGCAATAAATCCATACTTTGGCCTTCATGCTAGAATGAATTTGAAGCAACGCAGGTAACCAGTTTTTTTTATGAGTTGAAATTGCTACTAAAGACTAAGGATCGATAAGGATTACACAAAAGACACTTCATGAAAGTAAAAAAAATACTAAATGGGGAATAACATGAATAACCCATCTTTACATTTTGTAGACTAGCTATCTGAAGATGGCCTCAGCCTGTTGGCCGAAATATTAAAACATGACAAACAAGTATCTTCTCGTTTTACTCTTCACATTTAAACTGTATGCCCACGAATTCTCAAATATATACGTTTATTAACTCCCTTGATATATTCTAATAAAACTCATTTTATATATACCAAGTGAATCATACAAGAGAATAATAAGAACAGTCATGAACATTTAAGCTGACAAGGAATCTTTAGCATTTAAGAACATTAATTAATACTGGCTTCTGCTTGAATTACGCAAAATTTGAATGTCACACACTTGACGAGGAATACATCCTTGCAGGGACCCAAGCCATCTTGAATGTTTATGAACCGTTTAAATATTTCTCCCTTTTGCCCGTCTCCCTTCTTCCTCCCTTCCATTAAGCCCTGGGTACCCGAAGATGCGAAGAGCGTGAGTCATAATTTACTTTTCTATATAGTTTTGGAATTTAACGGGATAATAAATGCAGAATTCAAAAGAAAAACCGGTGTCACGGTATTCTGGCATTCCGGGTTTTAGTACATGCCGTTTCTTCTGCCATTTTCACCCGGTGTTCAATCATGCAAAAGATTTTTGTTGGTTGTCCTCACCATGTCTCTGTGCTCTTATATCAACATGGATTTCAACCAATCAGAGCGCACATTATATAATAGTTATTTTATAATAAACAATAAGTGAATATAAATACGAGAAATTACCTTGTCACTTTAAATTCATTAAAATTTGGATAACATTTCCTACTTTTACCACAAGCAATGGCCTCAATCAAGAAATTGCTGTAAATAAAAACTTCAGTTTATAAATTAACAGACATCTTCACTATTAATTTTCATTTGGTGGGCCTGTGTATTAATCAGCTAGTATGTAGATTTGGGTACACACAATTCTAGAAAAAAAGGCAAGACAGTAACTTTCAGTATAGCATTTTCCACAATTGTATATTGCCTATAGCTAGGACATATATAGCGCATTTCGTATTTCACTTTTTTTGAAGGTTTTCTAAAGAGTATGCATGTGGGACCATACATTTCATATGATGAATATTATAACTATTATTTACCCTTGCTGCATTGCGGATCTTTTCTGTTTACTGCACAAACAAATGCATTTCCATTTAAAAATGCACAAAAATCAGGATCTGAAAAAGTCTGAAGGCAAATATTGTTAATTATAATTGATAATAACATGAAAACTCCATAACGTTTGTCACTAATATACTATTATACTGATGTAAATTGGTGCAGCCTGTACGATTCTGTGCTCCAGAACACTATGAGTGTTGGTCTTCCAAAACATATTGATGCATTGTCATTGATGTATGGAAAAAATACTGATTAAGCTCATTATGATTGAGAGTATTCAAACAGTTTTAAGAGATCAACATGATGACTGTATTTTTATCTAGTTTGTTCTTTTTAAGCTACATTTTTTGGCAAAAATAATCATTCAAGTTCATTTGTAAGTTGTTATTGTTGTTGTTGTTGTTGTTGTAGGAATTATATATTTCTATACTGTATATTTTATTCAATTTTCATTTTCTTTCTACTATTCAAATGTATTAACGTATGATGATGCTACTCATGCTAATTTGAATGCATGAAATACATATATATGGAGACACTCTAAATTATCAAATTGAGATCTTGAATGATTTCAATTTACAGGTTTGCAGCTAGCCAGTGCCTGTCATTTGAGAGCCAAAAGATTAACACTTACACTTTACACTTTTGTATGAATTTTCTATTAAAGGTTCACCTTTAGTGGAAATTGTTTGTTTGTCAATAACGTACTACATACCCATAAGTTGCAGAAGTATGTAGTATAAGTGTTGAATGCTGGAGGTGGGGGAGAAGTACCTGTACACTGTTCCCCAAATTGTCTGCTCTCACTGATAGAGAAAATAGAACATGTTGTAAGCAATGCGATCAATTAGTAATCTATTATTCATGAACAAAAAACAGCAAAGCAGGCATGGCTATTATTAAACTAAACTGAGCTGAACCTTCATTAAATAAGTCTTATAACTGACACACTAAGAAAAAAAACTTAAAGGAATGTATTATTACAACAGACTGCATTTAAAAGATTATTTGGTTGGGACACCTGTATCATTTGTTAGTGGTTTAGGGACCATTCATTTTTTATCAGGAAGAGAGGGTCGGTGGAATTCCCATAAAGTCCTCACACAAAAAAGAGGCCCCTCCTCTATGTAGCTGCAAGAAAAACCTGCCCCCCTCCATTAAATTTAATTCATGACTCCCTCCCCCCCCTCAAAAAAAAGGAAACTACTTATTTTACTTAAAAATGATCGTAATGAATATAACCTGTGCTACACAAATTTGAAGAAATCAATATATTTAGAACATTAGAAATAGAAATAGTCTGAGTTTTCCATTCTGTTGATGGTTCTCCCAGACCGGCGACTTGCTACTTTAGGCACATCTCTGGGTACATCTCTGTGTTTCTTCCTCACTGCGTGTTTCTTCTACCTCTTCGTCACCTGTCTCCTCATCTTCACTTGCCTCCTCTTCTTCTTGATTCATTTCCATTACTTCATAATTATCTTCTCCCCCTTCATCTCCTTGTCTCCATTGTTCTCTAATCTTTGCAACTTTGTCTTCCTTTCTCATCTTGATATAAAGATTTAACACCAAATGTAGCATGTTTACGTATATTTCTACTTTTATTTTTTGCATTTTGCAATACACCATATCCATCCCAAACAGAACCAATAACTTAACGGTAGATAAAGTGAAAAAAAGTTTTACAAGTCCAGTATCTTCAAGGAGTGCTGACAATTTTCAAGGATTTTTCCCCGTTTTCAAGGAGTTTCAAGTACTCTTTAAATCGCTTTTCAAATTCAAGTACTTTTCAAGAATTTCAAGGACCTGCACGAACCCTGATTTGGGATAATACCACTGCCCAATTATATGATAGCCCAAATGGATAATATGAATATAGTTTAATATAGATTGTAATGTAGTAGTTGACATGTGGTATAGATTAATGTTTATTCTAACTTTCCAACACATAAGGGTTGGCGTATTGGTATTTGATAGTGTCAGTTTTCATGCCCAGCCAACCACCCCTACAAATCGACAATTGGGGACACACAATGCATTCTGAGATATTCAAGATGGCCGCTGAACTTTGTAGAGATGAACTTCCAAGTAGAGTTATAAAATGATTTTTTTGTCCAGAACAAAGCTAAGTTATATGGTAAAAAGTACTTGCTTAGTAGCCATTTCATCTTTCTTTTATGAGTTAGAAAGTAGCCTGGAAGTAATAATAACTTTGGTCACGCATATATGGAAACTGATGCATGCATTACTATCAAAATCCTTGAAGGTCTTCTTTGTGAAAAAGATAAAATTCTGGTGAAATACATTACTTTATCTATGCTACCAGAAAGATGTGAGGTTGTAATCAGAACAGAAAAACCACTGAAGATGAAGCTCTCTCTGTATCTTTTCATTATGGCTACTGGAATGAAAATAATATTCCACAACATTAAATCTAAATACTATTTGACATGGTCTTATAATAAAATGTTTTAATGTTGTGGAATATTATTTTCATATAAGTTAAATAGTGCAAAGTAGCACCAGTTATAGAATTGGAAAGAAAGGATTGTGTAAGATTCAGTACCAATCAGACTTTGTACTTTTGCATGGATTAGATTGGTGTTCATGAACGCATGAAACACACTTAGGTGTATTACAACCTTATTCCATTGATTGCCATGTTGACTGATGAGGGTTTCTTTGCTAACTTTATGAATTTCATTCGGGAAAAATTTGAAAATATCTCTATTCACAAAGTCATTTA
Organism: Telmatactis stephensoni; assembly: GCA_029948255.1. Taxonomy (NCBI): domain Eukaryota; kingdom Metazoa; phylum Cnidaria; class Anthozoa; order Actiniaria; family Isophelliidae; genus Telmatactis; species Telmatactis stephensoni. Next base: position 7,760 of record JALIZF010000625.1, on the reverse strand, counting down.
GTTTTCCATCTGCCACATCACTTGATACTGCGTACCAAGCGAGTGATTTGTTGAGATCATGGCTGAACACTCTATGAAGACAGTACATACCGTAGACTTGTGTATTCCCTGTGGACTTTGTGATTCTGTGTCCGAAGGCAGCGTTCCCTTGCAGTGCTTTCATGGCGATCCAAATAAGTTATTAGATTTGAGTTTGTGGCAGCCTGGACACTATGCTTTGCGTGAAGCCATTTAGGTTGAATCACTACGAATATTAAAGGATAATACAGAACATATACAATATAGGATTATAAGCTAACAGCTATGAACCGATACAACGTGCTAATATGTAAGATAGCGCAGGTGACAGGTAATGTGATATATGGTCACAAGACCTATAATAACAAAACTTATCATTAACATATTGTAGGAAAGCTAATACCACTTAATAAAAATGTATAAAGGTATTGCACATATCATAACTAATAATAGGAAAGCATTATAAGTTAATTAAAGTAAAAAAAGGCCAGGCAGTGTACATTGATAAAGGGGTAGAAATATAATTATGCATACCTTGAACACCCACTCAAACCTAGAAACACTCCTTACTCTATCACTGATTTCATTTTCAACTAGAAACACACAAACAATAAATGAACAAATAACAATTAGATTAAATTAGCAAATGTCTGACAAGAACAATGAATTATTTATAAAAATAATGTAGTCAAAACCAAACTTTTGCTTCTTAAGAAGTTAAAGAAAAGCAAATTGACTGAAAACACTCACCTTGATTGTCAAGGTCCATCTGTGCCAATACCTCATCTGAGGCAGTATTGCTGGTCTCATCATCTTAAGTTTAAAATTATTATTAATAGTAATTTTGTTTCTGAATTATAACAGACAAATGAAAATAATGTGAATAGTAACTAACCATTCACATTTCTTCTGAATAATAATCCAAGATCCCTTTGTCTGGATCTCTGTGGAAAGGATGATCTAGATGGGTGTTCAAGTTTGTGAGAGACTGTGAGTCAATGACTGCTAGTTGTTACTGTGTTTGGGGAGTGTAGTGGATGCTGTGTTATTTGTTGCTGTGTTGGGTGGTGAAATAGATGCTCTGTTCTGTTGTGGTTGGGTGTTGGTAGTGAGTTGTTGTTGTTGTTGTTGTTGTTGTCCTTGAAGAAGTTGCACTGTTTTCCTTGATACAAAAAATATACAAATTAGGTATAACCTAACAGCAGAGCTCCCATTGAAATCAGATTTCACTTCAGCAAACAGCTTCTCTCTAGCTCTCATGATGTCACCACAGGAAACCCATTTGAACAATAATTTTAAGGAAACTTTTAGGATTTCTAGAATAATAAGAAATATAAATCCCCTTACTTTTGACAAAAGAATGAAACATTCCCTGACAAAAACTGGAATCCTCTGACTATTCTCTGACCTTGAAAAGACTGTTTGTTCCGATTGTCTGGCTTCATTTTTGTTCAAATGCCCGACTATGAGAATAAGTCAAATGCCAGGGGATACATATTGTCTGGGTACACTCAGTATTGAAGCAGGAACCATGCTGGTAACAACCATTTGATTTGTTGTAAATATGTCACCGTATTTTTTACAAAATTTTATCAAACTCATTAATAATTCATTAGAAAACACAATGGAAATCACTACCGGAACGTAGATCTTTATATCGGATAAAGATTTTTGTTCATTTGCATAAACTTGAAGTTGGATTTTCTAAGCCAAAAGTAGTCAAACTTGGAAAATTCTGGTCCAATATGATAATTGACAACTAGACGTTTGATAAGTAATATAAAGAACTCGAGAGCGTGTTATATCGGGTCTAAAGATCCTCGCCTTCGGCTCGGATCTTTATCCACCGATATAACACGCTCTCTCGTTCTTTATACATTACATATAAAGATATAAATATAACTGTTGAAAGCTATGTGACAGAGTATGTTGCTTACCACTTTTGTAATACAAATATTTTTAACAATATTGGCCATTTCTCAAGACGAAAAAAAAAACCAACCCGATTTTAAGACTGGGCATACCACAGGTAGCCTAGAAAAAATACAGTAAAAAAACAAAGCGAAAAACAATTGTCTAATAAACTGAAACCTTTATTAAATATAACATAAACTAACATTATAACTCCAAAATGAGTCAAAAGTGTTACTTTCACAATTAACAAGTACATGTTAATTGTGAAAGTAACGCTTTTGTTGTTCTTCACACTTGGCATAAATGACCTCGATGTCGATCATTTTGACATTCCTTATGTTCAGTGGTTTCGTGCGTGAAAGTATTACTCAAAATGGTGGCTCGTTTGAATGTTGAAGAAGTTATCACAACTCTTCAACCAGGGGACAGAGTGCTGATCAGAAACCTAAGTGAACGTGGTAGTCCGGGAAAACTATGGACACATTGGGAAGAACAGGTCCATATGGTGAGAAGGAAACTTGATAACTTGTCAGTATATGAAGTTATCCCTGAATATGGACTCAACTGCAAAAGTCGTAATATCCCCACAACTTATTACCTTGCAACTTCCTACCAGTTGAACACCCAGTAGCAGTAAGACCAACAACTCCAAGGCCATCACAAGTCAATACAGATGACCATCCTACAAACGACAGTAACTCTAATGATCCTAGCGAATCAAATGACTCAAGCGATTCGATTCAAGACGAGACAAAACAGATTGCAAGCACTCAAGATGCTTAGGACACACCACTCCAGCAAAGACCACAGCAACAAAGAAGAGCTCCCAGACGTATAACTTATGATGTTCCAGGTTATCCAGTAACCTACTCAGTATCAAGTACCACCTCTGTCAGCTATGTGCCAATCTTTTGGTCTCCTCAACCGTACACGTACCATACCGTACCGTACTCATACAGCAGATGGAATGACACCCATAGGATGTGTATGAAGAAAGAAAAGACAATATCAGTAAACAGACATAAAATTTGAATGGTTAAATTGTTGGTTTAAAAGAACACTGAACTTTAAGTCAAGCACAGGAATACACTTAAGTAGTGTAAGCACAGTTGTTCCATTCATCTTGATATAAGACTTTGCTGAAATCATTGTTAACCAGAAAAGTTTGAGAAAATGTAGAAAAGAAAATGTAGTTTAGTTGTTAGGCCTGATCACCCTAACATTTGTCACATGTAACCAGAATTTTTTTAGCAAGTCTTAAATGTTTAAGGACATTCCTTTTTCAGGGGGAGAATATAATAGTGACTACCCCAGGGGACATGTCAGCAAACGAGTCTTTTAAAATCCTTTAAAAAGTACAGTTATGGACTTTGTTAACAATGACCTGAAAGCCCGTAAGTAAGGAGTGTTACAAGGGCAGTCTTCTGCAAAAGAAGAGAAAAATGTTGCTCTATTTGAAAGCTCACCTGACAAAAAAACAACCATCTTGATATCATTTGCCAGTTTACCCACTCTGAACTTGACATTAACTGGACTGCCTTTATGATCTAAAGAAAACAAACTCTCTTTTCAATACTGGTGATGTCATTAAAAAGGATATTGATGTATCGTCGAACAGGTAAGCTGTTTTCATTGCAGTTGGCACCAAGAATTAGAAAATTTTCATTTTCACTGCTGAGAATGCCCTTTCCTATGTTCAAAAATCCAATTAGCAAAGAACAAGAACAACCGTCTTTTCCAAAGGGTGTACCATCTCCACCCAAAGTAAAATAAAAAGTATAACGTGCATCAAACCAAATAAGTTCATGATGACTGTGCCCTGAAAGATAAAATTGTGCTAACATTAGAAGTGTTTCTTTGAGGCATCCGTTTACACCACTTACCTTTTCTTCAGGCATGTCATAACAGAGGGTGTCACAGACACTGTAAATGGTACCTATAGGTATGGATTTGATAAGGAGCATGAGCTTGTTGTAGGGCACAAGCCTAGGAACTGGTAAATTAGAAAGAGCTATATGCACAGTCTTACTATTAATATGACTACAGGGTGTCAAGTTCCTATTATTTCCTATTACTTCCTATTTTTTTAACTGATTCCTATTTCCTCCTCTTTTTTTGAGAAAACCTCCTATTTTTCCTATTTATTCAGCTTAGAACCAAAGAAAAATATAAATAAATTTAAAGAATGTTGTTTGCACTCTAGCACTTATTTTCATGTACAAATTATACAATTTAAAGTGCCTATAAAGTCTAGCCAGAAATAATTTCTCTCAAAAGAACTTGGCCTCTCAAACAAAAATATTTTGAAAAGTGGGTCTTTCAATTCTGTTGATCGGGAAAAACCGCTGCAAAGTTGGAGAAAAAGCACATTTTGGAAAAATTTGTGAGAACCCTGGGAGACTGAGACCCAGGAATGAAGTTTAATTTAGACGCTACAAGCTCTTAATATTGTTGTTGGTATACACTATTAATATTTAACTTCTGCTTCAAATACTACTACTTTGATATAGCTATTTTCAGCTCTTTCTTTGAGTCTAAATGCCGTGATTCCTGACATTACGTCACAATATGCCTTACATTATGTCACAATGTCAAAGTTTATTATCAACCAAACGAGTTTATTATTAACCAAATTCGTCCCAGCCTTCCAAAGAACGCGGATTTTTGTCTGGAGGGACAGCTTTGAACAGACAGATACATTGGAAAAAACCTTATATCTTTGATGTCGCTTTAATTATATTTTGCCAAGATACTCAACTTTTAAAAAATATACATTTTCGCTAGGGCTGATTCTATGACAACACTTGATGTTATGGGATGTATGTGTAAACATGTTCATATTGATTTAATTTTTATGCACTGTCACATAAAGTGTTCTGAAGCTAGCTGAAATACTAAAAATGTTGTTGTTAATATCAAATTCAAAAACAGATGTATATGTTACTATTTAAAAGAGTCATTATTCTATCCACTGCTAACAGTTCTATAGGAGGAGTGCTATTAGATTGCCTATCTAACCACTACCAATAATCCTATTTTTTTCCTATTTATGAGCATATTTTCCTATTTTCTTCCTGTTTTTCCCTTCAAATTTTCCTATTTCCCTATTAATTTTTGCAAGCTTAGTGCTTGACACCCTGTATGTAGAACCCCCAAAAATTACGTTGTTAGCACCTGAGAATGTCGTTCTTGTGTGTCTCCGAATCTTAGCAAAGTTAGTTTTAAAAAAAGCCAATTTATTTATTTTTCAATGTTTGAAAGTATTTTACGACCATGGGTACCTTGTTCACTCGTTTAGGCTCTTTCCTAATCATATTTTTGCTATTGCTATTTTTCCTTTTTCAGAAAATTGTATGGGAGATGTGGACTGTTTAAATCTGATATGGGTCGAAAAAGGAAGACAGAGAGTGAGGAGCAATAAGGCTATCACAAGGGACAAATTCCCTCTTGGAACTCTTTCTCCTATGACAAATTGATTGAGATGTGAAAACAGTTGACATAGGAAATTTAAAGGATATCAGTACTGAATTCTGTTCTGATCTAGATGACGATGACAATTGGTGTATATAGAGAATTAGAAGATTTTTTTACAAAAAGCTTGCTGGTATGTACATAAACATTGATCATTTGCTGAAAGATAAGTCATTGTTCATGCACTTTTGGAGTGAACCATACAACTTCAGAGTTGTGATCGGTGCAGATGGTGCTCCTTTTGGTAAAGACGATGAAGTCACAACATGGCTATTATCATATTTGAATGCTGGTGAACAAATTGCGAGAGGGGATGCTTTTTACACTTAGCACTTGGCTGGTGCTAAGTGTAGTGAATCCCACATTGCTATCGTCAGATATGCACAGAAGCTAATGGACCCTTGTCACGTTAGTATGACATTATAAGATCTTTGATGTATTGATAAAAGGAATTCACTATCAGATTTATCATATTGATATTAGTTAAAATTGCAGAGTTTCGTAAAGATTGCTCTTAAACTGACAAAGTTATGTATTTTTGAAGTTAGGAATTTTTATAAAGAAATGTACGTGTTTAGCATGATAACGAGGCTGGTCGTGCATGTATGCACGTCCACCATACATTTCTTTGTAAAAATGCTAACTTTTGAAAATTCATATCTTCGTCAGTTTAAGAGCAATCTCCCCGAAAATTTGCATTTTTATTACTATCGATGTGACAAATTTGATAGTGAATTCCTTTTCCGATAAATCAAATAATTTATATGTCATGCTTGCTTGACAAGGGTCTATAGCAGATATTGCCTCAGTTGAAAGTCATGAATATTCCTTACCTGATGTTGATGTAGCAGTGAAATTCACTTTTGAATTGATCCCTTCTAGATATGAAGTGGGCTTCAACGTTTAGTGGTGAGTTACCTAATTCAGCATATTACTTTTCTCCATTTGGTAATGTTAACAACGACAACAAAAACAGTCAATGGGTCTCTTTGCTTATCTGACAATATATATGCAGAGCCCTTACATAACGGTAATAATGCAAGGCAGCAACTGAATAGCTTGATATTGCAGTATGCAAATGCTAAAAGTGGTTCCCAAATCATGTACCAATTCCTCTCATGGACAAAAACACTAGAGAGCATAAGGAGCCAGAACCGCTTGACAACAGAATGAATTCGCGAAATGTTCCCGAATTGTTAAGATTTTTTCAATTAAGATAACAAGATATCGCTAGCATGACAAACGGGCTCCAAAGAAATGGTGAGCTATAATTTTTGGAATTTTCGCTAATACTTTGTAATATTCACGGATGTTTTGACGAGTAGAAACAAAACAAAACGAACCTCCTGGCTGGGGGATTCTTAAGGTGAATTGGGAAAACGTAACACGATGGAATAGCTTGATTTTCCTGTATTTATGCGCTTGGAACATTTGCATGTTTTCCAAAATCTCGTGTGCCCCTGCCTTGCCAGTGCATTAGTAAAATACTGTTCATGAATAATGAAAAATAAGAATTTATCTTACATTTTGCTATATTTCATTCAACATATTGTGAAACCCATAAGCACAAAATGTCTACATTGACTTAATAGCATGTACCACATGCATGCACATAGAAAGAAAAAGTACACATTAAAACTATAATACCTTGACCGAAAATATCTTTATTCTTTTCACCATCATACAATTCGCATCCTAAAATGTTTAAATCCCACTGTGTATGAATTACTCACGGTGCTGATTTATCAGAGTAACTGATTCCCAGCTTACTGTAGTAATGAATGCCTGTGTCTGCTTGGTTCACAGTGCTGATTTATCAGAGTAACTGATTCTCAGCTTAATGTAGTAATGAATGCCTGTGTCTGCTTGGTACACAGTGCTGATTTATCAGAGTAACTGATTCTGAGCTTAATGTAGTAATGAATGCCTGTGTCTGCTTGGTACATAGTGCTGATTTATCAAAGTAACTGATTTCAGCTTAATGTAGTAATGAATGCCTGTCTGCTTGGTACACAGTGCTGATTTATCAGAGTAACTGATTCCCAGCTTAATGTAGTAATGAATGCCCGTGTCTGCTTGGTACACAGTGCTGATTTATCAGCGTAACTGATTCCCAGCTTAATGTAGTAATGCATGCCCGTGTCTGCTTGGTACACAGTGCTGATTTATCAGAGTAACTGATTCCCAGCTTAATGTAGTAATGAATGCCTGTGTCTGCTTGGTATACATGCGGAATGTCTGTGACTGCTTCATGATACACATTGCTGATTTATCAGAGTAACGCTCTTATCTCCTGTATTACACAGTTGCTATTCAGTTTCATTATACACATAGCTGCATAAGTAGTAGGGAAATTT
>JALIZF010000605.1:0-41969 GCA_029948255.1 Telmatactis stephensoni | reverse complement strand
CCTATTGAGATGGATTCCTGGGCGATGACTCATAGCCGTACAGCCAATCGAAAACCTGCCCATAATGATATGTATTTTACACAAGTTTTTACACAGCTGTGTAATATTTTGTGAAAACGACTCAGCCTGTGTAGCATTTTGTGAAATATTTTGTGAAACTACTTAACTATGCATATTTTCTAGACAGTGACGTTCGATATGCAAATTAAAGCCCATGGGATTTTTCTCGAAGTGAATATTTAATGATTTAGTTTTTCTTTTATTTCTTGCATCGCTTCGCTGTAGATCTTCTTTCGTAGCTCGGGATCGTCTTTTTTAAAAACTTCGACGCTTTTTTGTCGGATTTCATTTTTCAATTGCTCGTATTTATTTGACTCGGCCATAATTAAAGCAAATTCATTCTCATCAATTCTGTTATTATGTAAAGCTTTTGAAATTAAATCTGAAATCGTATTTATTTTGGATTTACACAATATTGTCGTTTTCTCGTGTTTCGAAACCTTTTGTGTCAATCGCTTAGTGGCCATAGTGGCGACGGCTGAAATAATTCCACAGAGTCCCCCAATCGCGCTTAGAGGGATTCCGACTATAATTCCGGGGCCCGTTAAAGACGTGGCAATCCCCGAACTTGTTAAAAGGGCCGATAAAGTACCGGAAGATAAAGCAATGGCGTGGGTCACGGAGCGTGTTTTATTGTATTTTTTACGGACGCCGTCGTAATGTTTGACCTCGGCGCCTAATTCAGAAAGGATCATATTGATTTTTTGAAGTCGAAAACTTTCTCCATCAGAAATGACAGGGTATAATGGGGCAGAGGGTTCTTCTTGTATCACGTCGGTCATTATATATAATGGTACAATACGAATGGCACAGATTTAGGACGGCCTACCCGCACGCCGATTTTAAAAAGTTCTCTGCCGGGCCTCAGAGCATCGAATTCGAACACGATGGAATTGCCGTCGATGTGTTTAGAGAAGATATTACGCCAGATGGGCCTTTTCCAACGGCAGTGCATCACTATGGCGACTCAAAATTAAATGCGGCGCTTTCAAAGGCCTTGGGACCTAGAGATCTTAAAGACCGCCATGAAACGCAGGCTAAAGCTCCTGGAGGTTTTCCTAAGGCTCTGGAGCTGACGAAGGCCACGTATGCCATAGGGATGGAGAAGCCAGCGGAGTTTGATGTGGATGCGATGGTGATTTATGTGGCGCCCGAAGAAAAGTTTACGATGAGGCCGCGGCGGATATTTACGGAGGTGGTGTTAAAACATACGACGGCGGCGGAGGCTCATAGGTGGTTGAGGGGGCCGGATATGAGTTATTGGCCGCAGCAACTTTCGTTTGCCCTGTGGTGTGCGACGGCGGGCTGTGGCGTTGGCGTAGAAATGCATTACGAAGCGAGGGTAGACTCGTTGCTGAAGTTTCATGTTCTTTTTACCACTCGGCGCATTCTATCGCAGATGTCTGTACCGCTGCCGGGGGATGGTTATTTTCACCCTCTAGAGAATAAATACGATAAAAGCGCTTATAATAGAATTTGCAGAGAGTTTCAGATTTCTCCTGATAGCGATTTTCGTTTGAAGGGCGAGAATGGAGGCCTGGGGAGAATCTATAAAAAAATATTTGGTCGTATGCACGATGTTACGGAGGCTTATGACGCAAAGATGGACGGCAAAAATGTCTATCAGTGGCCCGGCGGCTTCTTTCATTTCAATGATGAAAGTGGCTCGTGGGGCGATCATGAGTTAGATCACATCTCGCCGCTGGAAAAGAAGCCTTATCTTTATTTTGCGCTAAGGAAGTCGAAGGGGCTTACCAAGGCGGGGCTGGCAAGGCTGAATCAGTCGATCGAGGCCTTTGTTTATACGGTGCTGGGGGCGCAGGTGAATACAAGGAGTAGTATTGTAGGCGATGCCGGCTCTGCTACAGAAACGAGAGCGGTGTTTTTGAAATTGTTTGAAGATGCCATAAAAGAGGCGGACATTTCTAAAAGCATACAGCGGTATCAGATGGCGGTTCAAAGTGCGAAGGTGCGGCTGGATTTTGCCATAGCGCCTGGCTGCTGGTTGATGCCCAGCCATTTGATATTGAATGCGGGCAGTGTGGCGGGGTATAATAACAGGCTGCAAAGGGCGACGGCAGACATGAAGATGGGTGTTAATGAGGTGAATGTAGACACTAAGCAGCCCGTGCCTCATTTTGATAAGCCGCCGAAGAAAAAGCCACCGCCTAAAAAAGAAGTACCCACAAAGAAAAAGCCTATTAAGCCGCTGCCGACTATAAAAGAAGAATACGACCATGATCTTTTAAAGGGCGGCATTACTGCTGCGGCTGTTGGTTTGGGTTATTTTATGCTACGTTAAAAATCGCAGATTTTTAGATTTTATATCTTTAGCTTTTTTAGTAGTACGGCGCCTATGGCGACGACAAGGATCCAAATGTTGTTGCCGACAAACTTCAGCAATTCGCCGCCGGTCTTCAACACCAAAGATAAGACGCTGCCTAATAGACCTGGCACGGCGGCGGCCATTTTTTTACCTAGCGCGGTCAAGCCTTGACCTATTTTTTTAACACCGGCGCCGACACCTTTTAAAGAGGTTAATATGACTCCTATGACACTACTTATAGCCACGGCAAAGGCCGCAGGAATGCCATATTTTATAAGGCATGCGTTTTATTTTTTCTTTGGTGGTGAGGCCTAATTCTCGCTCGCGGTTTTCTACTTGGTGCTCTAATTCTTCTAAGCGCTCTTGGAGTTCTTGGGCCCGTCTTTCGGCGGCCTCGCGTTCTTCTTCGGTGCGGTTTTCATCGTCGGCTATTCGACGGAGTTCTTCTATTTGGTGTTCTAAGTCTTCGATGGCCTGGCGGTCTTGCTGTAATTGCTCTTCAAGGGTGCGCACTCTATGTTCTAACTCGGCCTTTTCTCTTTGCGAGGCCTCGAGTTCGGAACGAAGGGCGGCGGCGTCGGTTTTGGCCATCCCTAACTCTTGGGCGGTTTCGTCTAGCGCCGCGCGGGCACGGTCTCTTTCCCGCAGGGCTTTGTTGGCCTCGGTGACAATGATATTTCTTTCTTCTAAAACAGAATTGTAGCGTTGTTCGGCATCTTCGAGGAAGTTTTCTGTCTCCAGGTTGTGGCGTTCTTCGTTGGCCGCCAAGGCTTTTTCGTATTCTTCCTGGACGCGATCAAATCGGGATTGTAGATTAGACAGGGCCTGGGTTTTGACCGCAAGGGCTTGTTCGGCCTCGCCTAGTTGATCTTCTAGGTCGATGGCTCTCTTTTGTAATGCGATCTTTGCATTATGCTCTTTCAATAGCTCTAAGAGGCCTCTCGATGCCATTTTAAATCCCTTGAGCGCCTTTACCGTTTCTCTAATCTCGCCTTCTTTAGTAAAAAGGGGCTGTGGCTTAGTCCAGGCGTCTTTTTTCTTTTCGTTGGGAAACGAGATGTAAACTTGGCCCTTCTGCTCAGTTAGTCTTACATAATCGAAGTTAAAGTGTTCGTATAATTCTAAGAGGCGTTTTTCGGCCAGTTCGACCGGAGTTTGAAGAATTTCTTTTAGTGTTTCTTCATCGTGAAATTTGTTAAATTCTTCCATTTGAAGGTACTCAGGTACGGGCTCCTCGGGATGCAAACGCTCGTAGTCCCTTCCGAGGCGTCTGATATAACTGCCAGCGCCGTCGCCAAAACGACGAAATGCATCTCTAAAGATGGCCCACTTATCTCTTTTTCCTTGTTCTATCAGGGGCGCTAATTCGTCGTCGTTAATATCTTCTTGACCTTCTTCGGTGGTGGGGTCAAAATCAGGATCTATTTCGCCTTCCATATATATATAATGATCAGCTCAAAGATAGATCCCAGTATTCTGCCCAAACAGACCGGCGGCTTAAAGGCTGAAAGGACTTTTCATCGCGTTACTTTTACGCCCTCTAGTGCAAAGCCCGGCGAGACATTATACGTCAGCGTCCCCACGCTCTCAGAAAATCTTCTCTTAGTGCCTGGCACCCTGGCGCTGCGGTTTGATTTGGCCATACAACCATCAACGGCCGACAAGCGCTATTGCGTTAACAACATAGGCCGCAACATCGTCAATAGGATGAAAGTTAAATTTGCCGGAGAATGCCTTTTGGATCTCAACAGGTATGACCTTTACCACACTTACAAAGATCTATTCCTATGGCCTAAAGAGAGAGATGTGCTGGTGGAGCAGGGCGTTGGCACTGATACCTTGAGAAAGATGAGAAGTAGTTCATCCAATAAGGGAAGTGATGCAGAAGCTACGGCGCTATCAACGGCCTATGGCACCAAATATGTCATCCCTTTGGATTTTGAAGTTCTGAAGACCCATGGTGTCTTTTACCCCAGAATCTTATCATCTGATATGCAGTTTGAAGTGACGCTAGCTGACACCACTAACTTACTGCAGGGCACTGACGCGGCTTTGTCTGGGGCGATTCACGACTACAGTATGACCAATCTACAGCTGCAGTATGAAACCATTCACAGCGATACCTTAGCCCGCAGTGCCGCCGGTGAATACTCTGCTGGCAAGGCTTTTCTCTATGACCACGTGCATCATCACAAGACCATCCCCATTCTAGACAAGACCCAAGATTTAATTACCGAAACGGTGAATATACCCCGCAGGTCTCTGTCTGGGCTGCTGCTGCTCTTCGTAAAGCCGTTTTCGGCCGGCCAGAGAGATTCAGAGAAGTTTGTCAATCCGAACATTACCGACGTCAAAGTCAATATCAACGGCGTTCCTAATAAGATTTACTCGCAGGGCCTGAAGCCGGCCGACATTTACAAAGAAGTAGTAAGACGGTTTGGCGACCACATAAGCCCCGCGCAGTTCTTTCATGGCAATAAATATGCCCTGTGGGTGGATCTAAGAACCTCAGAGGACAATGATATTCACGGCCAGGGCTTAAAACTGGTCAGCACACAAGACGGCGTCACTTTGGAGATAAAACGCACAACAAATTCTGGCGCGGGCAATGATGACAAGATCAACTGCCACATCTTTGTCGTCGGCGATGCGCAAATGAACATAGAAGGTAATCAACTTCAGTCCATTGCCTATTAAATCCATCGGCTTTTAAGATTAAAAAAAATAATAGATATACCATGTTACGCGTTTTTGTAAAGCTAAAAAACGGAGATGATTTGTATTTTAAGTCAAAAGATATTGCCACGGCTTTAGGCTATGTTCGGGTATCTGAGGACTATAAGAAATTCCTGAGGCCGCGCGATTTCACCGCTCCCTTGCACCCGGCATTGCATATTAAGATTAAAAAAATATAAGAGCCAATTTTTAGCAGCATCGGATTTTAAGATTAAAAAAATAATACTGATATACCATGATACGCGTTTTTGAAAACCCACAGCTAAATCTAAAACTCAATACCCTAAAAAAAGGAGATGAATTGTATTTTAAGGCAAAAGATGTTGCTAGGGCCTTAGGCTATGTTAGTGAAAAAAATGCTATAAGAGACCACGTATCTGAGGAGTACAAGAAATCCCTGTGTGATATAAGGGGGCATCGAAATAATGCCCCCTTGAATGAGCAGCCAAACACCGTCTATGTTACTGAGCCTGGTCTGTATGAGTTAATTTTTAGCAGTAAGCTTTCCGCGGCCGTAGAATTCAGAAAGTGGGTGTTTAAAGAAGTATTACCGGAGATCCGCAAAACTGGCCGTTATGAGCCGAAAAAAGACATCAAAGCCTTGACATGCTTTAAGATCGAAAATGAGTTTGACTTACATAAAAAAGTAATAGATTACACTCGCCGCTTTCATAATCTCATCCTCGTCGCCGGGCTCGGAGAAAACCAAGATACCCGGGAAAAGCGTATACAAAGCTGGCAAAAGGGCTATCAGAAAGGACAACCGGACATCATCGTGCAAAATGCGCATAAAAATTATAAGGGCTTCTGCATAGAATTAAAGACGCCTAAGGGCACTGGAGAGGTCTCTGAGGCGCAAAAAGAGGCATTACGAAGATATGAACAGCAGGGTTATCTTACTTTGGTCAGCCACGACTATGATGAAATAGTTGATGCCTTAAAGGAATATTGCAACGGCCTAAGGGTTACTTGCCCGCGTTGTCCGCGGCGGTTTAAAAGCGAAGAAACCTTGGAGGTGCATATGAGAGTTATACATCGGCTTTAAAGTTAAAAAAAAATAATGATATAATGATCAGCACCGCCGAATTTAATAAAGCCATCAAAGAAGCCGAAACCATGACAAAATGGCGCGATTTAGAAGTCGGGCGCATTTATAAGATTGTGGACTATGATGTCTATGAGTTACATGCGGCCGAGACGATGAAGCTGACCCTGGAGGATGGCGATAATAAGCTTTACACGATGTGGGCGCCGCTGCGGGTCAAAGAGACTTTAGAGGGCAAAGAATATACTCATATACGAAGTAATGGGCTTAAAAAGGGCCGCAGCAATAATAGCCATTGGAGCTTTAATGCGGTCAAAATAGAAAAGAAAGATATGTTCTCCTAAAAATCTCTGATTTTTAATATATAATGAGCGACAGCCAAGAGATTTACATTGACAGCGAAGAATGGACTTTAAGTTCCAGCGACTACGGTTCCTTGTCTTCTTATGACAGCGACGAGGAAAGAAATAGCCCATATTGGCCTTTTAGGCTCGGCGATATATATGCAATAGTGCAAATACTGCCAGAGATTAATGACCGCTGAAGTCAACGAAAAAAAACTATATAGTGCCGGCTTTTTTTTTATTCTAAGGTGTATCGTTATTTGAGGTTAAAATATTTTCTATTATATAATGCAAAGCTGTCCAAACTGCCCAAGAACTTTCTATGATATTGATCGTCTTTATTACCATGTCGAAAATATGGTGTGCCTTAAAAATAGGCCCACATGCGCCGATTGTAATAAGACTTTCACCGCCCTTGAGAGTTTAGAGTATCATCTCCAAAAAAGAGTCTGTCACAAAGAAAAGCCAAATAAGACATGCGGCATGTGTCATTGGACCTTTTCTTCGGTCAAAAATCTTGAAGCTCACATAGAAAAAATGGTATGTCTTAGAGAACGGCCCAATACCACATGCGCCGATTGTAATCATACGTTTTCTACGCCCCAACGGCTTAAATATCATATCGAAAAAAAGGTATGTCTTAAAGAACGGCCCAATACCACATGCGGCGCCTGTAATAAGACCTTCGCTACGCCGCAAAGGCTTAAATATCATACCGAAAAAAAGGTATGTCTTAAAGAGCGGCCAAATACAACATGCGGCGCTTGTAATCATACTTTCTCATCCGCCTGGCGGCTTGAATATCATATACAAAGAAAAGCATGCGGTATATAAAGCGCCCGACGCCGTTGACACGGGAAGACCTTATAAAAAAATATGACTGCGGCGATTTGATGACACGGCCGCCGATCTATGTGCTGTTAAATATCTTATAAATAGAGGTTATTTTCACGAATTCTATTCTGAGAGAATATGAAAAAAAAAGATGCCCCGGCGAGTCTGTATTTTGTGTTAAATATCTTATAAATAGAGGTTATTTTCACGAATTCTATTCTGAGAGAATATGAAAAAGAAGATGCCACGGCCGTAATATATCTTTTTTTTTTCGCGGCCAATGACATTTTTATCTATATAAAAAAATCCACCAGAGAATTCTTTAAAATACTCTCTATTTATAAAGAATAAAGCAAATAGATGTAATTAATCTTCTCTGGCCACTGTTAAATATCTTATAAATAGAGGTTATTTTCACGAATTCTATTCTGAGAGAATATGAAAATAAATGTATGTCTGCGGCCGTGGCATCTTTTTTTCGTATTCTAAGACGGCAGCGGCAAATAATGACATTTTTATCTATTTATTTAAATAAATCTCAGAATAGAATTCGTGAAAATAACCTCTATTTATAAAGAATAAAACATAAAATACAACATCGGCCGTGGCATCTTTTTTTCGTATTCTAAGACGGCAGCGGCAAATAATGACATTTTTATCTATTTATTTTCATATTCTCTCAGAATAGAATTCGTGAAAATACTCTCTATTTATAAAGAATAAAACATAAATACTAAGGGCCGCCGCAGACATTATTATCTGTGTGATACTTTAGTCTTTGGCGGCTAGAGAACCCACGGTTGCATTTATCACAGGTCTTGTTTTCACGCTGCCGGCGATTCGCACATACTTTATTTTTGAGATGATATTGGGCGCCCTGCTTTGAGGCGAACTGTTTTTGGCAGATGGGGCATCTGTAGATGTGTTTATAACAAACGTTGTGATTGTAATGGTATTGGCATTTTTGTTTAGAAGAGAATGTTTTGTGACAGTCTGGACACTCCATTATATCTATAAAATATTTAACGCTCAATAGGCCCTTATTTTAACCCGCTGTTAAAAAAAAAGGCACAGAATAGAATTCGTGAAAATAACCTCTATTTATAAAAAATAACACAAAACAGGCCGTGGCATCTTTTTTTTTCGTATTCTAATCGGCGCCCTGATAGATACCATCATCTTTAGTGCGGTGGGCCTTTAGATCGGCCGTACAGCGGTGGCCCACAAACTCTGCTTCTCTGTAGATTTCATTACAGTGCAAACAGCGCATTTTCTTCTCTTCTTCTGGGGCGATGACACAATCACTCGACGGCGACGACGTTAAGCAGTCCATATATCTAAAGCTTTGATGTACCGCCAGTAGGGGGCTTTTTGTCTGGATTTTTTGGCACAGGTTTTTTAATATCTTCTTCGACCCGTGGTATAAAGGCTCTTCTACCGATGGGTTGTGGCGCCGCATTATTTTTTTGTTTTATTGCTCCACAAAGTGGGATGGCGCTCATAACGCTGATGGGTTTGTGGCTGTAGATCTTGTCCGCCGCAGGTTTTCCATTAAGAAACGTACCATTGAGTCGAGTGCCGCCATCGCTTGACATAAGGCGAAGCTTTACCAGCCCTTTGCAATGGGCCACTAAGTGAAAAGTCACAGGTGTCAAATCTTCCCCGCTCACAGTACATGGCTCATAAGAAAAATGAACTGGCACCCTTTTGTTTGTGGTGGTTCTGAAGGGTATTATGGGCTGATTCCCACTGTCGACAAGACTAAAGCCCACATTGGCGCCATTGCCGGTGTTAATACTAACCGAGCAAAGAATGATATAATAGCCTTCAACATCTACAAAAAAACCATCAATATCCATCCACTCATCTTTTTCAAAATATTCTTTTTCAGCTAAGTAATAACTCACCTCTTGAGTTGTGGAATAGGGATTTTCCATTATATTTTAAAAATCACAGATTTTTTATAGTGAAAGAACCGTCAGAGTGCTAATGGTCATGTGATTATAAGGCCTATCTCTCTTGTCGGCAATTCCATTGACGCGAAGTTTGCCCGAGTCATCGGCCCGCACTTGAAGCTGGACTTTTTTCTTCACTTCGGCCACCATATGAAACGTGACGACGCTTAAATTCTCTGTAGAGTTGATCGGCGGTTCAAATGAAAAATGGGCCGGCTCTCGTTTATTCGTCTTAGCGCGCATAGGTAGAAAGGGTTTCCCGTCGTGATCCACAAATTGAAATCCCGCATTCACATGGCTCTCGGTACTAATACAAATACTACAAAGAATCAATTTTCGGCCGGGATAATTCACATCCACGCTCAATCCGGCCACATTTTGCCAAGACCCCAGATTATAATCTGCTTCGGTATCTAAAGCCGCATAAACACAATCTGCTCCCGGGCTGTAAGGATTCATATATACTACATCGGAAGCCTCATAAAGTCGACGACGGCTTCTTTACCCCACATAGCTAAGGTCACCATCGCCGATAACCGTTCGGCCGTTTTATTGGCCGCCAACTCTTCTTTGAGCCGCTCTACCTCGGCCCTCAGCGCCATTACTTCTTCTTCCAGACTCTTTTTTTCGCGCATAAATTCGACGGCCTTTTGTATACTTTCTACGCTCATATCTATATTAAAAAGCCATAGATTTTTAAGATATAATGAACCCAGAACATATTCCTTGTAATGCTCTTATCGTAGGACCCACAGGTTGTCGGTAAGACTCAGTTTGTCGTAGAACAACTTTTAGGACCGTTTAGATACAAGTTTGACTACAATTGTACTCCTTTGTCCAACTTATGTAAATAACAAAAACTTGGAGCGGTATAGGGACAGAAAGGACGATGATTTTTTTGTAGACATCTTAGACCCCAATGAACTCTCAACGCATTTAAAATTTTGGCATCGGCAGTGGGGGCACATCACCGAGACGCAAACGTTACTTATTCTGGATGATATTGCCTGCGGCGATGATGTAAAAAAACGCACTTCAGAGCTAGTAAAACTGGCCTTTTCCGGGCGCCATGATAATATTTCCGTATGGTTACTCTCGCAGCAGCTGACCAGCGTCAGTAAGCCCTTTAGAGAAAATATCGGCTCTTTAGTAGTCTTTTACACGCCCAGCAAAAGCGACCTAGAAACCATCCTTAGCGACTATGGCGGCGAAATAACAAAAGAGCAGCTACAAGAACATATGCGGCATTTAAAGGCCAATCAGTATTCTAAAATGATTTTTTCCCTAAGATATCCTTACAGCGTGAAAAATCTATGATTTTTCTAATATACATGAACATCGAAGAGCTATTAGATGAGCCGCCCACACAGCTGGGTGATGATCAACTGAAAGAACAGCTTAATGTTTTAGTCAGCAGCGGCAAATGTAAAGAAATGATCGGCAAAGAACTGACGCATGAACAAGTCAATCAGCTGTCTGAAGCCGATGTGAAGAAGTTCTATAAGCGCTATGAAGTGGCACTTGCCAGTAAAACCACAGACGCCGTCGCCGACAGCGCTATAAAGCTGGCCACTAAACTACTTGGACTTGCACTGCCCATAGACGACGTCCAGCAATTACAAAAAGACTTAAGTGAGGACTATATCATCGCCCAAGAACTTAAGATCACTTGTGGCTGGTTGTCTTTAAAATGCGGCAAGTTAATGGCGTTGGCCAGCGGAGCACTTCACATAGCGCAGCACATCGACTTACAAGAACTTACGACGTCTTGGAGCGACTTCAAGAAGTCACGACTAAGTCAGCCGCAAGTCACCGCAAGTCCGCCACAAGAACTTGATCAAGTCGAGTCAACAACTTAATCAAGTCACCATAAGTCATTTTCAAGTTACTTGATAAGTCGTCAAGTCCTTAATATATGAGTGACACCGAGCAGAAAGAAGATACTACTACCCCCGCCGCGGCCGAACAAAAGATCACCAAGCCAAAGGCGCCCGGCAGAGTAGCGGCGGGAAAAAAGCTGGCCGAGCTGAATAAAAAGAATAAAGCCAAAAAAGACCCTTCTTCGGAATCTAGTGACGGCTGGGATATCAATCCGGGCTACGTCATCGGCGGCCTTGGCCTTTTAGTGGCCATGGGCAGCTTATACCTACAGTGGAAATCACAGAAGACCGCTGTGCATCTTGAGCCCGTAATACACCATGAACCTAAAGAAAAAAAGCGCTCTAAGATCCCCGAGATGGAATAGAACAGCGGGGGAAAATTCTCTTTGCAGTTAATATAGAATGCCCTCTACATTGATGAAGACCGCTGAAGAAGCCGCCGTACTTACTTCTCTCGTCGCCGCCGTTGGCTGGGTCGGCAAAAAGGCCCTAAAAGAAACCTTCACTGGCGACCCCAGCAGCAGCGTGATGAATTACGTTAAAATGACCGCCGCCGTCGCCGGCAGCATCGCTTTGAGAGATTACCTGATCAAAGAAAAATACCTGCCCAATAGTATCTAAAAATCATAGATTTTTTAAATATAATGGTTAGTGTCATCGCCGGAAGCATCGCCGCAGCCTTAGCCTTTACAGGCGCCAACTACGGCGGCCGCTATTTAGACAAACTGATTCACGGCGACAGTAAAAATGAATTAGCCGCCGAAAGAAAACGCCACGATCTGGCCATGGAAGCCTATGAAAATGCCCTCGCCGCCTATAATAAAAAAAGACAAGCCTACCGCGACTGGTTAGATGAAAATTACCGCGATAAAATGCAGGCCGATAAGAATTTCCAAAACACCGATTACGCCTTTTAAGCTCTACGCACAGACGCATCCTCACTTTGCTCTGAAAAAGCCACCGCAGTTTAAAGATTATTACACACCTTCTAATAGGCAAAAAAATAATGAATTAATGTTTCTAGGCATTTCAGGCCTGGCCATCGGAGGCGCCGTGGCCTATTATATATGATCGTCTTTTTGAACAGCGACCAAAATCCGTTTACAACTTATTTAAATCCGCCGATCAAAGCCCACAAGGTCCGACTCATAAGTTGCTCTTTGTACAATTCTTGGCATAATTTAATAGCCGGCTTTATAATGAAAGGCAGCAAGCAGCATCTCATTCCTAATTCGCATTACACGCCGCAGACGCTGGCCAAAGAACTCGCCAAACTCGGTGTCACTTTAACAACAGGGCTGCCCCACGAATGGAGCCTTACACACGACAAAAGCACCACACTGAATCAGCGCATTAAAGACCTGATCGGTTATAAAGTGGTGACGCTGGCCGGTCAAAATATCGACACATTTCATTGGAATGTCCCTTCTAATTATGAAATCCATTGTGACTTAGTTTATACATATGAAAATGGCAGTCGTTCGAATGTGATGGCTAAATTCCCGCCCAAAGGAAATCCGTTTGACCTAGTAGAATATCGCCCCATTTCTTTGGACTATGATATTTGCGACTTGGTGACAGAAGTAAATATCACCGTCAAAGTCGATGGAAAGGTTGTCGATTTTAACAGGCGCCAAATTAGTCTTGTCTTGGAATTTATATAATGAACCCCTATCTGATTCCGGCAACTCAATTAATAGTTAAACAAAACCCCACAGATGGAGGCAAATATAATAGCCCGCTTTGGACGGACATCAAAAATCTAAAAATAAACGCCGCGGGTTTTAAAAGCGGCATTCTTTTTTGTAACCTAAACATCAATTTAAAAGGACAAGCCAGCATTCGAATAACAGGCGAAAGCACTGTCGGAACAATCCCTATTTACCCAATAAAACAAACAGGTATGTTCTCCGCCCAACTCCCCATCCTGGATCCGCAAACTATTCGAGTCCAAATCGCAGTGGCCAGTGGAGAGGTTTCTGTTTTTACGTCGAACTTGATGGCCTTGTTTTTATGATTATATAATGCCCCGCGTCGAAGACAAACTTAAGAGGATTTATTATGGACCCGAAGGCTATTGGCGAGGAGCAGCGGCCATCAAGAAACTTGCTGTAGCGGCTAGAGTCTCTGAAGACACAGCGAAGAACTGGTTAAAAAAACAAACCCTTTGGCAGGTTTATCTTCCCGCGCCCAAGTATATTCCCAGACCCAGTTTCACTGTGAATGTGCCCAACGAAGTTCATCAGGCAGATTTACTTTTTTTGCCGCACGACAAGGTGAGAAGAAAAACCTACAGATATGCTTTAACGGTCGTCGACATCGCCAGCCGATACAAAGACGCCGAACCCCTAACCAGCAAAGACTCTGGAGAAGTCGCCGAGGCTCTAAGTAAGATTTATAAGCGCGTTTTAAAATGGCCCAAGCTGCTGCAGGTAGATGCGGGAACAGAATTCATGGGCGTCGTCACTAAAACGCTAAAAGACCATGATACTAAGATCAGGAGAGCTGAAGCAGAGTACCACAGGGGTCAAAGCCTCGTTGAAAGATTTAATCGCACCCTAGCGGAACGGTTGTTTGGATATCAGTATTGGAAAGAATTAGCAGATCCATCCAAAAGCAACAGGGAGTGGGTGCAGAGACTTCCAGAGGTCATTAAGGCTTTAAATGAATGAGGAAACAAGGGCAACGGGAATGAAACCTAAGGATGCCATAAAAAAGAAACACGTCGAACACAAATCCTACGTTAGGAGTTCAAGAGGCAGTAGGAATGAAGAAAAAAATAGGTCAAGAATATAACAGTCAGATATTTGTATCAGCCTGGAGAACTGGAAGGAGGATCCAAAAGAGCTACGGATCCCTAATTGGTCTTTGAAAACTTACCAGATCTGCAAAGTCCGTCACCAAAGAAGGACAGCCCTGTGTTGTATTACTTAACAGACGGCTCCAAGCCGTGGATTGTTAAAGAAGAGCTGCTCATCGTTCCTAAGGATTCAGAGTAGTGCTGCACCACGCGTCTGATTACACTCTAGGCACGTTAAACGTATGTTACCGCGGGCGTGGCCTTTCTTATTATTTAGGCGGTCTACAGAAAACTGCTGATCGTCATTCGCCTCAAAACTCCACAGAAGCGGTATATTACACTTTGCACAACGTGCATCCTTTTTATAAACGTCGGCGACGCAAAGGTCAAACTCTAATTTTTTGTGCTCATCGTGCCACTTATAACGCAATAGCTTCTTGTTAATATTCTGCTTAGCTATTTCCTCGGGCGTATTATCGTACCGCATCGATGGTCCCCATGCCCTTTTCAACTGTGCCGCATATTCAACCCGACTGACGGCCGTATAGATCAGATTGCTCCAACAGAGCCGCTGATCAATAATCCACAGATTTTCTTTTATAGTCAATCCCTGCGCACTATGAACGGTCATACAATAACCCAGCCGCCAATCTGGATGTTTCATAATTTTATCCACCAACGCCAGCGGCACCCACGCTATATCGTGTTTGACGGCATTTTCTAAGATCACCTGCGTATAAGGCACCGTAATTGATTTTTTTTGTCTTGTATCGCGTGGCCTATAAGACACCGGCACCAAATGCGAAGTAAACTTTTCCCGATGCCGCCTTAACAGATCTTTTTCAATCCTCGCCTGCACCGCCCTTTTACTACTAAGCACCAAATCCGTCGGCCGCCACTCCTGCAAAAACACCTCATAATCCCGCGCCTTCATATTTTTCCTCATACATTTACACTGCTCAACATCGGTTAAACCTCTCAATGAACTTTTAAACTTCTTTATCTTCTCATCTTTACTTCTATAATCGGCTTTTATTTCTTCATGGTAAAAACTCCTTAAGCCACTCATGCGGCATTTCTCCCGCAATAGGCGGCGGCTGACACGGATCGCCCGCAAATATCACCTGCGTTTTCCCCTTTAAGAACTCTACAAACTCCTTCAGCATCGGCAGCGGCACCGTACAAATCTCGTCCCAAAGAATAACCGGCGGTATCTCTTTTATAGCCTCCGGAACCCACTTTTCGCCGTTATAACGAAAAAAGCTATGATAGGTCTGCGCATCATATCCCTGCAGTGTTAATTCCCTTTCTAAACGATGAGTGGGCGTTAATACCTTTACCTCCGGAAACAGCCCTAACACCCTCGTCGTCTTACCACTGCCGCCAGCGCCATAGAGATAAGAAAACCGTTTATAGCTAATAGGATCACTAACGCTGGGCCATATTTCCTGCGTCGCCTCTCTTTTGCCCTCTTTATGATTACCGCAGTATTTCACCCTTTCTCGCCAAGTCCTCATCTCTTCATTTTTTATACGCCATTGTCCACTTTCGGCCATCTCATCTTTGACATAATACATTTTCATCTTTTCCAACACCTCAGGCCTTATATACAAACTATCCGTGGCCACCCTAGGTATATCTTCCTTATCAAACCGCAGCAGCATCGTCAAAAGATTAATATGAGCATACGACAACATAGAAGCCCTTAAATGATAATACTGCGCCCTATAATCGTTATAATAACACAACACTTTGCCATCGCCGCCAAAGTCATCTGTCCGCACCATAGTATTTTCTTTATGGGCCTTTTTTATTAAAAAGTTCAGCTCTTCATCATCAGTTATCAGCCGCCGCTGCATATGTTTTTCTCCTGCTCTGGCGCCCTGCGTAAACTTACCAATAACAATCCGCGCCGCATGATTATCCGCCGGCAGCCACTGTGTCTTATCACCGTGGCAAAGAATGGCCTCGTGCGCCGTATACTCTAAAAGTCCACGCTCTTCAAAGAACTTTAACAACGGCACCGGAATCCAACCTTTCTCTTCTATATGCTTACCATACCACGCGTAAATAATAGGATGAAGCCCCTCTTTAAACTTCCACGCCGTCAACTTCACAAACCCATTAGCCGGCGCCTCATAACGCCCATCTAAAGCCACCCTAAAGAACTGCGAATCCGGATGTCCATACCGCTGATAATAAGACGCCGCATCTCCCAGTCCCTTAAAGCTGGCCGGATAACAATGCTTCATGTCCAGCGACACATAATCTTCTTTTTTGTACTCCATATTCCAAAGACCGCCATGACCATGTTCAACGCACGCCAACGCAATCTCCGGCAACTCTTTCGGCGTCGGCTTCCAATGATTTCTTTTTCTCGCGGCCACAAAGTCTAAAGAACTACTACAAAATACCTCTTCTCTAAAATCCTCGCCCAATATCTCACAGGCCTTTCTTATTTTTTCATCCTCCACCTGCGGCCGATAAAGCGTCCCATCCTGCGTAATAAACTGCGTCCCCTCCGCATCTAGCAGCCATATAGAATTCTCTTTAATAAAATCACTGCCATCACAAAGAATATTACCGTCAATGTCAAATTCCGTCCACAGCGGATTCACATCTTTATACACTTCTACTCTCTTTTTCTTCGGAAACCTCACATCTCTCCACGCATGACCATTATGCTGATAAATATTTATAGCCGGTCCATTGCCTCTATACTTATCTGTGCCAGAATAAATAAACCCGCCCATAATGTCTAGCACAACAATGCGCCTCTTTATAGCCACTTCTAATTTCTTTATTGCTTCTATAGTACCGCCACACCTCTGTGTATTTTTTTCCCATGTCCTTATAGCCTTTTTTCGTTCGTCAGTTAAACTGCCGCCTTTCGTAGAGTCTGTAAAATATTCTCTAATAAGTTTGGCGACACAGTTGCCGGGATGTCTCATCGGCTGTAGCTTTTCTGCATCGGGCTCTTTTATTTTATAACCCAAGTAAATAACCACGGTTACAGGATACGCCTCATCGTAATACAAAGAGTCAATGCCCACTAAAGCGCCGGGCCTAGTATTTTTATTCAAGATAAATAGATCTTTACGATTACTTGCCCGAATAGGATTTCTCCCCTCTTCAACTATCCACTGGCGGCCATCGTATTTTATAAATGCTAACTGCAGACGAAAATCCCCTTCGGGCAGTCTATTAATAATATCTTCCGCGCGTTCTTCAGTCATCGAAGCATCTGTATTTTTTTCTATAAACGTTGTAAAAACTATATCTGCATTTGTGTTATCGATTACATTCTTTCTGAGACGCGCTATTTCTTCATTTGCAATAGGAGGTAACTCGCTTTGTAATAGCCAGTCAATAGCGTCCATATATCTATATATATTTTATATTCAATAAACAATACCAACCGACGATGTCTCCAGCAGCAGTAAGGGGTTTTGCCATTTTTAATCTCCGGGCCCCAAAACGCCATAATTGGTGCAGTGAATCCCTGCTGCCGACACCCCTCGATCTACGCAGGCAGGGCCTGCATATTTCAAGGTCCAAACGGAACAAACCCTTACTGCTGCTTATAAGAAAGACCAATGCCTATTGTAACTTGTGAACAAAATATGGAGACATGAGAAGCTAAACGCCAATGTTATCCTCAAGCAAACTTGGGGAGTAATTTTTGTGACCACGAGGTGAACGTTGCGAATTTCTATTACTTCGACTTCTACAAATTCTGTCGAATTGTTTCGTGAAATTTTCTAGGTATGGGATAGAACAAGATATTAACATACCTGCTGCCAAGTGTCGTTGTCTTTGCTGCATTAGGTATAGTTCAGTAAGCTTCAAAAGTAGGCAACTACATCGAGTCGACGTTTGAGCTGCCAAGGTAAACCCCTCATGGTTTGTTAATTTATTCAAAACAACACCTTACTATCTGTTGCAAAATTCCACACGGGATTTAGACTCAGAAGCAATTGGATTCAGAGAAGTACTGTCTTTATACACAAAAGTCTAGATCTCGTGTGGAATTTTGTCCTCTATGGCTTTATACTAGATTAATGAAATAGGAAAAAAAATAACCTTAGATTTTTGGATTTATGACCGATTTTTCTCATAAAGCTACTTTTAAAAATCGTCTGATATCTCGAATTATTTGTTTTAATTCGCAGAAAAATCATTATCAGTGCAAGGTTCAAGGCTTGAAGACAAATGACTGCAAATCTCCTAGAAATCGGATAAGGTTTTGATGTAAAAAGACGCGATTGAAATTCATGTCTGACAAACAAATCAATAGGTACGGGCCACCTTAACAGAAAAAAGAATACCTATCACTTACAGTGTACACTGTGGACTTGTTGCGACAACGTTTTTTGGATTAGGTATATATTCTTTTTAACCGGAACCCTTCACAGCTGGAAATCGACCCTAGAGTATCAGTTATTCGGAGCATTGCTCGTAATAGTGTTTCGTACATTTGAATGGTGTTCTCCATTTGTCTTTACCATAATAAAAATCTAAAAAACGTTCAGGTTCCTTGGGGAAACCCATCTCGAGGCCTTCAAACTTACGTCTGATCGGAGGTAAAGTAAGACTGATTGGCAAAGGCCGCCAATTTGTGACTGGTGCTTCAATGTTGTGTCCTTTTATCGAATAAAGGGCGATTCCTGGGCCCGTTAAGCAGTGTTCATTAGTACACCCAATCATATATCGCTTTAAACCATTCGTATATTCCATTTTCCACTTGAAAATATAGCCTGGTTTTTGTAAATCGGGTATGGCTTGTTCAAGCTTGTCTAAGTCCTTCACATCAACTCCAACATCAGTATCGGTATCATATGGTATCAATTCTCCATTATCTCGCACTAGACTTATTACTGCTCCAAAAAGTAACATATATGTGATGTTATACTTATCGAACACGCGTCCCATATGGTGGGTGATGTCTATTAAAAGCTTTCTGCAACAAGGACTCCGATTTATTCGTTGTTGGAGGCTTTTCTCATAAGATGCGGCAAACAGAGACATCGGAGCACACGGATGCTTCTCGTTTGTACAGCCTGGGTATTCGACTCTTCCTTCGGGATATATAATCTTCGCTGTTCGCACACCGTGAATCGGTTTAGGGCAAAAACCTGTAGGGCTTTTGGTTGCCATCTTTTGGCGAGTGTAAATGAGAGTCCAATTGGCTACATCCCAATACCAAAGGTAGCAAGGATCTTCAACTCTTTGGCAAACAAGCTTGACTTCTAGAAAGTGAAATTGCGCTGAAAGTACTTCGCTTTCTTCACATGTCCTTGTTTTCAGAGATTGCAACCTGGAGAAGTTGTGTGAGGAGACATCCATAACATGAGTGGAAATAACAGGCGTGAAGAGGTTGTGTGAAGAGGTAACAATTGCATTCGGTGTGGAGCGTTCGTGTGAAGAAGCAAAGGTAACATTCCGCCGTCTAAAGACTTGCTGTCGCTTTAGTATTAAAATCCAAGAGGCACCAAGGCAGAACAGAACCACGAGCAGTCGAAATGCAAGCCGCGTTTCAAATCGCATCATCGATCGTTTTAGGAATGCTTTCAGGTATTGACGTGGCATTTTTTTTTATAATCGCCCTAGAGGGTTGTCCAATAGACACGATCTGTCACGGATGGTCAAAATAGTTTGTCGTTGTGACACAGGAAGTTTACTTTCAAAACTTAGCTAAGGTTTTTAACTCGTGGATTCTCCTTCCCGGAGTTTCCCACAAGCCCCTACGATCCCGCGCGTGAAAACGAGGTCAGGGGACAAATTTGCATTCGGATGTAAACAAATAAATTTAAATAGGCAAGCGCTTTCTACGGGAGATGTGTTGTTTATCTACGCAAATATGGGGAAAAATGATCGGTGTTGCGTTTATAAATGCGGCCACGATCGGAATGAAGGAGCTACATGTGTTTTTTTATGAAGTTCCACGTTCACCTCAAGATTTATTGTCGAAATACCAGGCTCTACTCAGATACGATGTTGCAATCAATCACAGGGACCCAATCACAGTCGCGTGGACTCCGACCAAAAATTCAAAAATATGCAGTTGTCATTGGCCCCCAGGAGAATCACCAGGTAATTTGAGCTCACCTGATTTACGAACAATGTAGACCATGTAATGAATAATGTATATCGTTGATTGATCTCTTCAGATGCGAAATCGAGAGTACATTTGAAGATGTCGGAAACCCTTGTACAATCCTCAGCTTCGCAGTCCTCAGTCACATCAACTACTTCAGCCCAGTCGCTTTCAGACCACGACTACTACTCTTCCAATATCGACTCTTCTAGCAAACAGTTTATGAATGAGTTGAAGAACAATCAACCTTTCTACTTACATTATCTTGAGACACTTTCTAAAGCTACTGCTTACGATAAAGCGATTAACTAGCCATTTCTAATATAAAGTGAAGTGCTGCGAGCAGAAAACAGCTGTTGTATCCACGTTAGCAGAACTGTTCCCCTAAAACTCACGAAAGTACACCGCATGTTTCTTGTCTATCTCTTGTGCGTTGTGTGACGAACACTGCTAGTTGACCTTCAATGTTGAACTACAAAACATAATTCTCCAGGATCAGTGTCGGGCACACACAGTTCAAAATATTTAGCACTTTGAGTAAAAGCAATTTTTCAAACAATCACAAACGGCTAGCGTTGGCAATGATTATAAAACTAACTGATTTTAAAAAGCTAGTTGTACGTTGCATCACGGTCAAAGATACCGCATTGTCTATTGTATTTGACGCTTTAGATTAAACGAATGATAAATACAATTCCATCACATACAAAGTATAAAATTTTCTTTCATAGGGTAACCAAATATATTGCAGAGATTCTCAGCGCGACCTCACTTCATACTTATTTTCTTGACTTGAATTGATTCGGCCCGTAGGCGAGCTTCGATTCGAACAGTAATACGCAAAATGACCCGTAACAGAACATTGCCATCTCGAAAAAATATCACTTAGCATTTTGTGATTTTCATTTATACTTCGAGAAACAAAAAACCTCTCGAATGGAATCGCACAGGAATCCCAATTCATCCCTGTGACGTCAAGGTTCGCCATGAACATACCACCGTACATAAAAATCGAGTTCGTGGATCAATATTAAGGTGACGTCATAAATCGCACAGGAATCCCACACCAAGAATAGTGTTGCTGCTCGCTTCGCTCCCAGCAACAATCATTTCTTATTGACACTCGAATCAATAAAAGACGACCTGATGACCTTATAAGACTGTACACTGGTTTTATTAACTATCAGACTTTCTTAGCTCTGAGCACTTATCTAGAGCCTAAAGCTAGGAATCTTCAGTATCACGGTGGCGGGAAAAAGCGAAAACGTGCTGATAATTTCAAAGATAAAGGCTACACTAACAAACCAGGTCCAGACAGGCAAACAACAACACAAGAAGAACTGTTTATGGTACTGTACAGATTGCGATAATTTAGGTGTACCATCTCAAGAATGTGCTCACCGTTTTGGGTTAAAATCAAGGGTTAGGGTTACTTATGGGTACTTATGAATCTATTTTTAATACCTGGGTGGTTTTCCTAGCTCTGGAACTGGAGGCATTGTGCAAAATAAATGCAGATGTTAGAGTTAAAGCTCGAGCACAATGTTTTGAAGACTTCACGGAAGTGGTTATTGTTCTTGACTGTACTGAACTCTTTGCAGAAACTCCAAGCTCTCTGAAAGCCCATAAACAGCTTTTCTCCAATTACAAACATCATAGTACTGTCAAGTTCCTTGTTGGTATTAGTCCTTGTGGTGCTGTGACTTTCATTTCATCAATGTTTGGTGGCCTGGCTTCTGACAAGGTTATTACTAGAGTAAGTGATGAACTCACTAAAAAGGGGAGAAGCTGTGATGGGGGATAGAGCCTACTCTATTCAAGATGACTTACCCCCTGGAGTTAAGATAATTACCCCACATTCCAAACCAAGTGTTACGAGAGGGACATCGTAAGGAATCGCCTGCTCTGCTAACTCGTTTATTAGACTTTGAACAAGAGCTAATTACAAGCTAAGCAAGGGTTGGTACTACTACAAGGCGGGATAGAGCCAGGCCAACCAGAAAGACTTTCCTTAGTCGGAGTGGCTGTCAGAAGGAGTTCCTTACTCGATCACTTTCCTTACTTAGGGCTGTACTTTCCAATTAACACTGAGTCGAATCCCAAACTCGCCTCGCTAGTTTGTACAAAGACTAAAGAGTGTGCGAGTGCAACAAATATCGACAGTTCTTAAATAACAACTAAACTAAAGTTAATTTCCTGTTTACATCACGTTTGGAGTCAAAGAGAAACCCTACGTTGGTCTGTTTGGGTTATAGTGAAAGAGGGTGCGTCACACAAGTCGAAGCAATGCACAAATCCTACAATCAAAACGGTCAAGGTTACAACACTTAAAATGCTTAACTAGTAAATTACTCAAAAATACATTGAGGTTAATAAATACATAATTATTGGAAATCTGTAGCGTAACACAAGATTCCAAACGCAGTTTTCCCAACAGCAAGTAGAATCAAGTCAGAAAATCTCAATAGCAAGAGTGCATATTAAAAGAGCTATTCGACGCATAAAGGCATTTGGCATACTTGAAAGAGAAGTTAAAGTGGCTTCAATACATCATTTTGAATATGTGTCTCCATTTTTGAAAATGACTGAGTGATATTTACAAAACAAAACAAAACAACAACAAAAACCGTACAAAACAAAAATCAAATCCCAACATAATTAAAGTATAGGCAGGGTTGGTAAAGCTGTTTAGATAGGAATGCGGGCTCTGGGTACGAGATTAAAGGAAATATGATTTCGGGACTCCTGTGTTATTCATAATAATGCATCGATAGATCGATGACATTGGCTCGAATTCTTTAGCCGATTACACGGCGAAACTTGCTTTAGAATTGAACGATCTTAAAGGCGTCTTCTGTAAACAAGGTCTGTATTTAATTATTATCGTGGAGTGTTGAAATTCTACTTGAGACTCCTGGTCCGAGATGACGGACACGACAACTTAGTGCTCACACTTCGCTAAGATTGTAGGTGTCGGATGTTAGGGGAAATTGCTGATAGCTAATTTCTCATTCCTTGCCACATTTGTATTGTACTACTCTGCTTGGAATAACTTTCATCGCATCTCCATTGAGCTGCTTGATACTGAAACGTGAAAACCTTTCTGGGTGGACTTTGTACGTCGCTGTCAAGCAACAAAAATCGTCGCAAGTCCAAAATCAAAGTCATCCAAGCTTTTAGTGTTTCGAAAACATTTTGAATACGAACTTCCGCCTGAAACAGCCTGAAACAGCCTGAAACTGGCCGTGAGTCGAGACGCTGGTTTGTGTTTGTACTCTATCAGCACAAGAGAGAATGTTGAAAAAAGCAGGAAACAAAAAAGGCAACTTTGACATTTGACTCGACTTTTCTTTATATTATTACAGTAATATTTGATCAAAATGCAAAATGTTTCATTTTAATCACCGTGACCTTTGACGAGTCAGCTAAAACTTGTGTAACTTGAGTATTATTTAAATGCGTTGTTTTAAGAATTAAATTATTATTATTATTATTAAATAATCGATAAAATATATTTATTTCTTTTTGCAGCATAAATCATTATTTGTATTACAAATAATTACATTTATGGCTTGAAATTGCTACTAAGCTAAGGATTACACAAAAGACACTTCATGAAAGTAAAAAAAAATACTAAATGGGGAATAACATTCAGCTCTCAATGCTTCATGGACTTCCGCTCTGCACAATCCACGAGTTGTGTCCGCCATTGGCGGGTTGATTTCTGCAGTTTTTCAACCTGAACGATTTTCGTCGGTAAAATTCCTTTTTTATTTATTGTTTTTTTCAAAATAATTTCCATTAAAAAATCGAAAAAGTCATTACCGAAAAAATTCTTTTAGGCCGCCATCTTGGTCATCTTAACATGTTACAAATGACTCTTATACACCTAATCCAAAAAACGTTGCCGCAACAAGTCCACATTGTACACTCCAAGGCTGCAAAGGATTTGGGTAGTTTGATTCTTTTAATTAATCTATTCACTGTCTTTCCTAGCAAGCGTTGTAAGCAATTAAGCCTTTTGTGTTCGTTTTTAATTGCGTCAACGTTTTTTGGATTAGGTATATATATTTAGCGCCCACAACATAACTCGAAAGTGCGGAGTTCTGGTGCTTTTTTGAGCTTTGTAATGACTTTGACGCGGGATATCAGTTCCCATCTGGGGTCACCTTAGTCCAGACCCAGGCCTCTTTTACCCCGCTCCGCTTCGGTAAAACAGAGTCCAGAAGAACTTGCATGCGCATGCGTTACATGAACCAATCAGACACCGTAAAATTTTGGTGTGACCTGGTTACAAAGCTATCGTTGGAATTAAATCAGCTACATGGGGCTCATGCCTTCACTTGTACAAAGTACACGTTTTTACCCAAATTGGAGCAAATCCATGCCCAGTGCGACTGGTCAAAAGTCCTTGTAACCAGGTCACACCAAAATTTTACGGTGTCTGATTGGTTCATGTAACGCATGCGCATGCAAGTTCTTCTGGACTCTGTTTTACCAAAGCGTAGCGGGGTAAAAAGAGGCCTGGGTCTGGACTAGGGTCACCTTCAATTTAAATCATTATCCACAGCGCACTAGCGGTAGGTAGACTGCTCATGTTTCAGTTGTCTCAGTATTTCGGTAGTTGAACATAATTTTGAAGAACGAGATCGCCAACCAGGGACGTAGCGAGGACCGAGCAAAAGGGGGGGAGGGGGGGGGGAAGTCAATGGAAAGGTTAAATTTCAAGGTCCAGTTCCCGCCAAAATATGCTAATTTCCCGTAATTTCCTTGAGATAACATTTGAATAACGACAAGAGAAAATGATTTCCCCCTCCCCCCTTTTGCTATAAGCTGATGTGGACCTGCTTAAAACTATAAATATAACGGATTACAATATGGATTTAACGATATTCAAAAATTCTATAGGTATAACATATATTAGATGGAGATTTTAAAACTATAAAAAATATATACATATGAGACCACTTTGAAAAAAAAATTAATTAATTGATAATTGATATCGAATAATAATAAACTAGGAAGTTCAATAATAAAAATATAAATCATTTTTGTTTGTAATTGATGACGACTCCTTGTCGAAAGTGAAGTTGTTAATATGCTTATAAATACCCTTAAGTTGGGATTTAAATGTGTTCTTGTCCTTACAATCTTTTACCCTATTGGGAATAGTGTTCCAAATTAACGTTCCGCGGTGTTTGAGTGTTAATCTTCCTGCTTCCTTTTTTGGCCTTTCTACCACGAACTGTTTTGCACGTCTGGTCTTGTTTATGACTTCTTTCGTTGAAAATAGGTCCGTAATCTGCTTAGGTGCTGTTCCACAGTATATTTGGTGCATTTGCATTAGAAGTTTCCTTTTGTAAATATATGATAATGGATGCCACTTGGCCTTTTGAAGTAGATTACTACTATCATTTGAGCTTGGTAAACGATGGATAAAGCGGGCTGCTTTTGCGTGTATCTCTTCCAATTTATTAAATAATGGTGTAGCCTGCGTAGCTGGCGGTTTAAGGGGATTGGGGAGAGGGGAGGGGGACTGAGGAGAGGGGGAGGGGAGGAGGAGAGGAGAGTTTAATAATGGTGTGGAACAGTTACCCCATACCGAGACGAACCCTGTCAATGGTTTTGTTTAGATTTTAATAACCCTGGGCCAGCTAACCCGCTTTCGAACAAATGATCAGATGGAACAAAGTACATTAACACTGCTATGATCTTAGCGTTCGTAGAAAAATGTGTTGAGCGATGGCAGCGTTCACGTGGAAACCATGCATTCTAGTGATCGTAGCGACCATGGATCATGGAATGAGCTTTTATCGTGTAATTCCAAAAGTCACAGTACAGAAATATAATTACCATAGCTGGAAAGAGCACGTCAAAATTAGTAAAACTGTGAAGTTTAAATGAAGTAACTTTCAAACTCACCAAGATATGAATTTTGCGAAATCGAAATTTTGTATGAAAACATTCGCTGGCATGGTAGGCAAGAGATGCCTACCAGCAAAGGTTTTCTTACAAATTCGCACTTTTCAAAAATTCATATTCTCGTGAGTTTTGGATTTAATTCCTTCAAACTTCACTGTCTTGCTAAATTTAACATGCTTTTTCCAGTTATGGTAATTCTTTTTCTGTTTTACGAATTTAAAAATACCTGATAAATGCTCATTGCCGCGATCGCTGAACGCAGTTTTCTACAATCAAACCGCTAACATCAGCTGATCAAAATCAAATTTATTTAGTACACAGAGCAAATGTTTTTACGTTGAAGTCAATTTGACTTGAGATCACCTGATTGATCTATCGAGCTCAGTTCTCAAAAGGATTCGCAATTGTTTTTTTGTATGAGTCTCACCTCAAGCTCTCTAGATTTGAGGGGAAGGGAATAATTTAGACTAACCATACACCCAGCCTGTTTAGAATACACAAATTAACATCATGCGCTGATTGAGGAGTCATCTACATTTTTTCAGTAAACGACTCGTTCCATTATTCTAAAACTGTGCTGAAAAGAAGCAATGTCAAATTATTCCCTATGGTAGTGTTCACATTCCATGTGTATTCACATGAATATAGAAAAAGATTGCTTGAATGCTTAATTCCTTTGAGCCCGAGTTTGCCTTACTTAGTGCTAGGGTAGTACCCTACTTTATCCTACTTTCATGTAAAGAGCCTTTACCTTCACAGGCTAGCGCATAGTTATTGATAACTAGATGTTGGAGTGATTTTCATCGGACTGTGAAATAGCTACTAAGCTAATACACACTATAGAGTGCTTACAATATATCCTTGAAAAACTTTGTAAGAAATTGCACTAATTTGCACTAATTAAACAATAGAAAACAAAGGATTTCGCGTTATTTAGTACAATTTAGTTTACTAACTTTTTCACGGATATATTGTAAGCACTCTAGTAGATCCCAATTCTATTGTTTCCTTTTGTTGAATTTTGAGTTTTTCACAGTCCGATGAAAATCACTCTATCCATTACTGTTAGTTGTCGATTAGTAGTCCACACAATGGTAAAAGAGAGCATTCGATAACAAACTGGACTCATTTGAATTTGAGAACACAGCGATTTTAGTTGCCCATTTGTTTTAGTTATCAATCATAACTAGTTATCGACAACTATTGCCCCTAGCCTTTGGAGGTCCTTAGCCTGATTTTCACAACAGCCTTTTTATGGCACAGAACCCCTAAGTGTGGGCACGTGCTGCAGTCATTTTTGGCGCGACTGCCGTAATTATCAACACCATGCTTGAGACAATGGTCGTATTGCATTATCCTTAGTGCTCTTTTATTTAAACATTACGATTTATCACTAAAACCTGAATCACAGTAATAATTGTCTGTCCGCGTGTGCCCAGAGTTAGGGATGGCGTGCCATAAAGAGGTTGAAAATTGGAGATGCGTAACCAGGATGTGACATGATTTAAACTCAGACGATCTCTGTTGTTGTGGGTTTTTTTCCTTTCTTTTTCCTTTGTCCTTTGTCCCTTTTGTTTGTTTGTTTTGACGTTTTTCAATCGGTCGAGCTTTCGAGTTGTCGTGTAATTAAGGCTTTAGTTGCATAAAGAACGTAGGCCAATGTCAATATCTTTTGTTGTTTATAATCCACAGGAGAACGTTGTGATGCTTACGTCAAGAAGTTTGAAGAACTGTTTGGTAGTCCTGACAACCCAAAACTAGTCACGCCCTCCTAGTTGTCTTCTCTGCTCCCAATGTTCCGTCTATTCTCTTTAATTTCTTTCCTTTCTACCATTTTGTTAGCCTGTGTGCAGCCGTTTCCCATCCCTCCGCCTACGGGGAACAATCCCGATTTTTCCCCGTAGGGGGAGGGGTGGGAAACGGCTGTACACAGGCTACCATTTTGTCTTTCTACTTTTTCTTTTCCAGTTCATCATTATTTCTGGCAAATAAGCTCTGATGAATATCGTCGATTTTCTCCTTTCCTTTCTTATTCTTTTTATCCGTCTGGACTGGACATTAATTTGCATCCAAAAAGGAGAAATCTTTTAGTTTAAATCTTTTAGGTTACAAATTGTGTATAAAATTTATAAATACTTAATTCTGTAAAAATATTGTATGTTTCCAATGAAATAGTTACCTATTATATTTTGTTTTCGTTCGTTTCGTTCTACTGAAACAAGACTTACCACTCAAAATTGAGGGCAGCGCTCTTTAGCTACAATAACACTATCAACAAATCAACTTATATTTCCTCTCATCCTCGGAGACCCAGGGCGAAGGGGGAGGGGGAAACCTTTCCCTTTCCTTCCCCCTCCCCCTCCCCCTCCGGTCCTTCCCCTCCCCTTTCGCCCTGGGTCCCCGAGGATGATTTCCTCTTAGTGTCTTTTGTTTTTAGTAAAAAAGTGAAGAACGGATTCCTTTCAATTTGCTTTTCAAGTCTGCTCAACGCTATCTTAATCTTTTTTGGGTAGATTTCTTATATTGAAAACTATGTTGTTGTATCTTTCTATAAGGGTGATTGTTATATTCTTTAGAGGCTTTTAGATCGAGAGTGACATTTTACGATGGCTAAGATATTACGTTTGGCTAGTGCAGGAAAGAAGGTAAATTAAAAAAAGCCCTAGCTAATACTTCTAACTCAGTAAAGTTTAGCTGAATTTCAGATTAAGTTATAAGTTAACTGACACTTGAGATGCGGGTTCGAACGTACATCGACAGCTGTAGATGGAGCCTGGAGACTTCCTCAAACAAATATTTACCATAAAACAAGAAAATTCGCGTAGGAATTTATGGTTAATGAGTTAACGACTTTAGGCAACAACACCATTAATACGATTTTAAGAGTGTTTATTTTTGTAAGTATTTTTTCAGTAAGTTTTTTTTTCAGTCGTTAATAGTTTTTTAAATGCTCTTGTTTGCCGGGAGATCCAACATTAATTGGTGCGTCTAGACTGATTTCTCAGCGGGCGTACAATTTTTTCTTCTTGCTTTCTTTCTTTCTTTCTTTTTCTGTTCGTCGTCTCAAAATACAGACAGGGCTCTACAATCATTCTTACCCATTTGTTAGCTGTGTTAGAACTGATCTGTTATTTTTCGTGATCAATAGCTCTGTTAGAACTGATCTGACATTTTTCTTGGCAAGGATCTTCTATAGCTTGAGGGCCCCTTTGATAATATGACAATAAGTCTTTAGAGAGTTTATATGTAAATTTAGTGGATGATATAATACTTGCTTTTATATCATATATTAAAGTTATATTTTAATTTTTTTATATTTTTTATGTTTCTTTATTCATCGTTTTTGCCACAAAGTATATTTATTTTCGCTGCCGGGAAGATCTAACTGGTTGGGACGTCTAGACTGATTTTTTCGGTGACGTAGGAGGTTCTTTCCGTTCGTCTTTGCAGTGAATCCTCAATCGATTTTGCCGGCTGTGTTTTTTAAAGACGTTAGAACTCATCTGAGATTTTTCTTGGCAAGAGTCTTCATAAGGTTTCCTTTGATTATTTATTAGTTATTTATTAGTTTATATGTAAATTCGATATATGATATAACACTTGTTTTTATATATCATATTGTAATTCTACTACGTCGGCTTGAAGTTCACTCACAATAGATTTTATAAAGCAAATATTCTGCTGCAGTGATATTGCTTGACTCCACGGTATCTGCCTCCTTTTAGTCGCCTCAAATTAAGGAATAAAGAATATACAGCAATTTTCTAGTTTCGGGAAAAGAACCGGTTTTTGTGAGAACATCGGACTTCAAGAGTGTGTCAATAAGAGGACAGACAACTCAAAACCATCTTCAATTTTTTTTTTTTTTACAACAATTACTTGAGATAAAAGTTAAAAAATCCTTTTCAAATGGGGCAACAGAACGAGCGCCCGTACCGAAACGCGTCAGCAGTGTGCCTGTCCTCTTATTGACACTAATCAACCAATCAGATTGCGAGATTTGTGTCAAGTGTTGTAAAAAAAAATATTGAATCAGTTTACTATAATACAAGGTGTTAAAAGGAAACCACAGCAACTAAGGACAGCAACGAAAGATAGATTCCTATATTTACAGAGGGAAATCCTATCAGTGACTATATACAATAATCCCTGTTATCACTAGGAGCCCCAAAAGTTTCGAACATTTAAAAAACAACAAAAGCGATTGGAATAAGGTGGATGAAGTCTTAATAGTTTATTCAATGCCGCCAGCCGTTTTGTCCACTAGTAATATATCTAAAAGCTCTCAAAAGACAGTCTGCGTTCAGTTTTTTCCCTCGCCCCACGGCGCTTATTCCAAATTTTGTGGACAGGGGGGATTCAAACAAGAGGGCGCCTAATATTTCAACGTCATTCCTTATACAGGGGAACGCCATACTCTGTAATTAAAAGTTTTCTCCCTCTGTATTTATCTCCTATTGTATCGAATTTTTCGAAGGGGGGAGGAAAAGAGGGGTTAGCTTTTTTTTCAAATACTGTCTTCTGTGGTGGGGTGAGGAAGGGAGGGAGGTAGGGAGACTAAACGAGGGAGAGCGACGATCGACGGAGCTTAATCGAGAAAATATATACGTATCATATTAAGTTTATTGGACTCTGAACCAACCAACTGCATGTTCAGGCAATTTTGTATTTATTGTATCTGATCAAATTTGAAAATTGGTGACAATTGTCGCATTTCAGATAATGTTTCCAGACTTTCTATATATTTCTTCTTTTCCGTCAATAACAAAATTGAGAACTAAATAATTTCAAGTGAAAAACAATTCATTTATTTGGCTCTATTAGGACTGAGAGATTGCCTTGGTATAACTTTTTAGGATATAAAGGCCTAGGAATCTCAATGAGAAGTGGCCATTATTTTAGTAAACAAGCAATCTCTTTATGACAAGCGAGTGAGCAAACCCATTTCAAACCCATAATTACCTGGTATTTACAAATCCATTCGCGAGTAGTTAAAAATCCATTAATAGAATCCTTGGAACAGCTTAAAAAGACTATCTTTGCAACGTTTTGGCCAGTTTGAGTTGAGGGCTTGTCCCATTCATTAACTCGGACTTCGAGAACGTTTGGAGATTTGGACTCGGTGAGCGAAGATGAAGGCGCTAAAAGGGCTTGTTTTCTTGGCTTTCCTTGCTTTTCTGCAGGCGTTTTTCACGAAAGCTGAAGAAAAAGGTTTGTAATATCATAGTACTAAAGACCCAATGAGCTCTCCATTGTAAGCTGTTGTTGAAAGATTTCTTTTTTTGTTTGTTTGTTTTGTTTTGCTTTGTTGTCTTTTTGTTGTCGTTGTTGTTGTTGTTTTTACAAATTATCCTTAACGCTTTTGTCCTCGTTCATTTTATTAGTACCATTTCGTGGAAAAAAATAAAAGAATATTCTGCTAAGCTAAGCTAATTTAAAGCCAAGCTAATAACTTCAAACAAAAAAAAATAGCATGCAACAATGACAATGAGCTAAAAGTCTTATAAGTATAGTATAAAGAACGAGAGAGAGTGTTTTATCGGATATAAAGATCCGAGCCGTAGGCGAGGATCTTTATACCGATAAAACACGACCTCGAGTTCTTTATACGGCTTAAAAAACTCCAACACATATTAGAGTTGTTCTCTAAAAGAAAATCAAAAATATCTTCATTTATCTTGGAGAAAATCGAGGTTGAAGTTGATGTAAATTAGGCCGAATCTTTATCAGATATAAAGACACTCGTCACGGTGGCGATTTTCATTGTGTTTGCCTTATGAATTATTAATGAGTTTTTTAAACTTGTTTAAAAATCTGCTAAAATTTGTTTTATCAAAACTTGGAAAGTCTTACAAGTTCAATAGTTCACTGACATCTGCTTGATGACATCTTCACATTCTGTTCCCCAGATGAAATTATAAAGCAACCTGGACAAATTGAATCCCTCGATCTCAAAAACCAAGAGACTTTTGAAGATAAACCTCGTAAGTATATGTCATGCAATCATGCAACGCTAACTACCTTCCCCTTGAATAAAAAAATCTCAATTACTTTTGGCTAAGGGAGCTCCTCTACTTCAAAACTCATTAAGACAGAAATAGACAAGTAGTGCCATGTTGACAAGCACTTTGAATTAATCTGAGCAACTGAGAAATTAAACTCGACAAGGGTTGAGAAACCTGGTCTAGTTAAACTTCTCGAGTCTTCGGCATTCAATTCTAAAATGCTTCTATTACTTAGTATTTCATCACTGTCGGACTAGCTTTCTATTTAAAATATATATAATCGCTAAAATTATTTCACAATTTCATAACTTATTCATGATTTTATTAAGTTCATATTATCATTATTATCTATATGATTACGTAATAATTCATCAATGATTTTCATTAACAGCTCTTAATGACGTAATCACTGGATATGTGTATATGTGCGGACGATACCAATACAAACCAAAAACCCACAAGTGCTGCTACAACAAATACCTACGACGCAGATACCAGAGATGTGGATTCAAATGCGGAAGGATCTATTACAACCACTATACCCACAAATGCTGCTATAAACGATACCTTAGACGCAGATATCAGAAATGTGGATTCAAATGCGGAAGGTACTACTACAACCACTACACCCACAAATGCTGCTACAACCGATACCTAAGACGCAAGAACCAGAGATGTGGATTCAAATGCGGAAGGTACTACTACAACCACTACACCAACAGGTGCTGCTACAACCGATACCTAAGACGCAAGAACCAGAGATGTGGATTTAAGTGCGGACGGTACTACTACAACCACTACACCCACAAGTGCTGCTACAACCGATACCTAAGACGCAGATACCAGAAATGTGGATACAGGTGCGGAAGGATCTATTACAATCACTACACCCACAAGTGCTGCTACAACCGATACCTAAGACGCAAGAACCAGAGATGTGGATACAGGTGCGGAAGGATCTATTACAACCACTACACCCACAAATGCTGCTACAACCGATACCTAAGACGCAGATACCAGAAATGTGGATTCAAGTGTGGAAGGATCTATTACAACCACTACACCCACAAATGCTGCTACAACCGATATCTAAGACGCAGATACCAGAAATGTGGATACAAGTGTGGAAGGATCTATTACAACCACTACACCCACAGGTGCTGCTACAACAGATACCTAAGACGCAGAAACCAGAAATGTGGATACAGGTGCGGAAGGATCTATTACAACCACTACACCCACAGGTGCTGCTACAACCGATACCTAAGACGCAAGAACCAGAGATGTGGATTCAAGTGCGGACGGTACTACTACAACCACTACACCCACAAATGCTGCTACAACCGATACCTAAGACGCAAGAACCACAGATGTGGATTCAAATGCGGAAGGTACCACTACAACCACTACACCCACAGGTGCTGCTACAACCGATACCTAAGACGCAAGAACCAGAGATGTGGATTCAAGTGCGGACGGTACTACTACAACCACTACACCCACAAGTGCTGCTACAACCGATACCTAAGACGCAAGAACCAGAGATGTGGATTCAAATGCGGACGGTACTACTACAACCACTACACCCACAAGTGCTGCTACAACCGATACCTAAGACGCAGATACCAGAAATGTGGATACAAGTGCGGAAGGATCTATTACAACCACTACACCCACAGGTGCTGCTACAACCGATACCTAAGACGCAAGAACCAGAGATGTGGATTCAAGTGCGGAAGGTACTACTACAACCACTACACCCACAAGTGCTGCTACAACCGATACCTAAGAGGCAAGAACCAGAGATGTGGATTCAAGTGCGGACGGTACTACTACAACCACTACACCCACAGGTGCTGCTACAACCGATACCTAAGACGCAAGAACCAGAGATGTGGATACAGGTGCGGAAGGATCTATTACAATCACTACACCCACAAGTGCTGCTACAACCGATACCTAAGAGGCAAGAACCAGAGATGTGGATTCAAGTGCGGACGGTACTACTACAATCACTACACCCACAAGTGCTGCTACAATCGATACCTAAGACGCAAGAGACAGAGATGTGGATTCAAGTGCGGACGGTACTACTTCAACCACTACACCCACAAGTGCTGCTACAATCGATACCTAAGACGCAGATACCAGAAATGTGGATACAGGTGCGGAAGGGTCTATTACAACCACTACACCCACAAGTGCTGCTACAACCGATACTTAAGACGCAGATACCAGAAATGTGGATTCAAGTGCGGAAG
Organism: Telmatactis stephensoni; assembly: GCA_029948255.1. NCBI lineage: Eukaryota > Metazoa > Cnidaria > Anthozoa > Actiniaria > Isophelliidae > Telmatactis > Telmatactis stephensoni. The sequence goes on along the minus strand of JALIZF010000605.1, from coordinate 7,704 downwards.
GATCTATTACAACCACTACACCCACAAGTGCTGCTACAACCGATACTTAAGACGCAAGAACCAGAGATGTGGATTCCAGTGCGGACGGTACTACTACAACCACTACACCCACAGGTGCTGCTACAACCGATACCTAAGACTCAAGAGCCAGAGATGTGGATTCAAGTGCGGACGATACTACTACAACCACTACACCCATAGGTGCTGCTACAATAGATACTTGAGACGCAAGAGCCAGAGATGTGGATTCAAGTGCGGACGGTACTACTACAACCACTACACCCACAAGTGCTGCTACAACCGTTATCTGAGAAGCAGGTACCAAAGATGCGGATTCAGGTGCGGGCGGTAGTACTACAACCACTATACCCACAAGTGCTGCAACAAACGATATCTGAGGCGACGATACCAAAGATGTTACGGCTGAAGACCGATGGTTCTTGATTACTAGCTAGAAGATCCAACGGTTATCGTTTTAAAAAATGTATTTTTCCATGCATGTTTAATCTGTGAATCTGTTGATTGACTATTTAATACTCAAACTTTACCCATATTTCGTTCGTTATATAACGAGGATACTTAATTTTTGTGCCGTTGGTAAGGCTGTAGAAAATAAAAAGGCATTATAAAATCAGTGAATCTCTCGAGTTCGGTTATAGTTGTAAACACATAGCTTTTACGCCGGATTTTAGTTGTGATTTTTCAACAACTATAGGACTTGTTCCAAGGGGCTCACAGAAACTGGGAATTCCATGATTTTCCAATGACTTTCAACCGGGCAACTGGATCAATTTCAGCTTCAATGATATCAGAACTTCTGAGAAGTGTTGACGTTTTTGCATGGCACAGGAATCCGAATTAATTTAAGTTACAGTTTTTGAATTTGCCGAGATTTTTCATTTCTTTGCCGGAGTAAACTGAGTTTTAATTTTAAAATGCATATACTTTGTTCATTGTATAAGCAATTGCAACGACACAGTTTGTAATCTTACATTAATAGGATAAGCCATTCTTTTACGAGTTCAGGCTTGAGAGGTACCGTAAAGAGCGAGTTTCAAAAAGGGATCTACTTGCATCTGACTGAACGTGTGTTTTCTTCCCCCCCCCCCGCCTTCCCCCCCCCCGCCTTTCCCCCCCCCCCCCCCCCCCTCCGCCTTCCCCCCCCCCCTCCCCCCCAAGCCCATTTCCCTTCTCTTTTTCGAAAACGATTTCGGCCATATAAAAGAAGTTTGAGCAGTTCGTATGAGTGTGACATAAACTTTATAATTCTTTATGCCATATATTATATATATATTATAGAATATGTTAGCATATTTGATTTTGTTCATTATCATCGATATATCGTCAGGATAACCATTTATAGTGACAATCGAGATTTATAGATGGGATAATCATGCCTTTTATCATAACTGTATGATAACTGTAACGAGAACGCGTTCCAGTAGACTTAACTACAATATCCTAGGATTAATATAGTTCATTTGTGTTCACAAGCAAGTATTAGTGGAACAAGAATAATCCGCAGCCGCAAAAAAGAAAAATAAATAATCACGGTCGCGGAGGTGAAAGCAAGGTAAATAATGGAAGAAATTGAACATTGAAATAAGAAAATTAGAAAAGGAGATCGAAAAGGGAGGAAACGGTTATTCCTTGCATTTGTTGAATGAATGTTGAAATTGTCACTATAAAAAGTGTGATTTTCCCATCTACAAAGCTCGATTGTCACTATAAAATTAAAAGGCATGATTATCCCATCTACAAAGCTCGATTGTCACTATAAAAGTTGTGATTCCTTTCAATTGCTTTTCAAGTCTATCAAGTAACACTATCTTATTTTTTTTGGTCGATTTCTTATTTTGAAAACTATATATTATTTTTTCTTTCTATAAGGACGATTGTTATATTCTTTAGAGGCTTTTGGATCGAGAGCTAGTGACATTTTACGATATCTAAGATATTACGTTTGGCTAGTGCAGGAAACTAGGTAAATTAAAAAAGCTCTAGTTAAACTTCTAACTCAGTAAAGTTTAGCTGATTTCAGATTAAGTTATAAGTTAATTGACACTTGAGATGGGTTCGAACGTACATCGACAGCTGTAGATGGAGCCTGCATTAGAGAAAGACTTCCTCAAACAAATATTTGCCATAAAACAAGAAAATTCGTGTATGAATTTATGGTTAATGAGTTCAGCTTTAGGGGACAACACCATTAATTTTCCAGTTGTTAATTAATAGCATTTTATTGATCTCGTTTGCCGGGAGATCCAACATTGACTGGGGCGTCTAGACTGATTGCTCGCAAGGCTCTCTGCCATTCATTCTTAGCCATTTGTTAGCTGTGTTAGAACTGATCTGTTATTTTTCGCGATCAATAGCTGTGTTAGAACTGATCTGACATTTTTCTTGGCAAGGATCTTCTAGCTTGAGGGCCCCTTCGATAATATGAAAATAAGTCTTTAGAGAGTTTATATGTAAATTTGGTGGATGATATAATACTTGCTTTTATATCATATATCAAAGTTATATTTTAATATTTTTTATATTTTTTATGTTTCTTTATTCATCGTTTTTGCCACAAAGTATATTTATTTTCGCTGCCGGGAAGATCTAACTGGTTGGGACGTCTAGACTGATTTTTTCGGTGAAGTAGGAGGTTCTTTCCGTTCGTCTTTGCAGTGAATCCTCAATCGATTTTGCCGGCTGTGTTTTTTAAAGACGTTAGAACTCATCTGAGACTTTTCTTGGCAAGAATCTTCTTAAGGTTTCCTTTGATTAATATATGAAAATAAGTCTTCCGAGAGTTTATATGTAAATTTGATATATGATATAACACTTGTTTTTATATATCATATTGTAATTCTACCAAGTCGGCTTGAAGTGCACTCGAAATAGATTTTATAAAGCAAATATTTCTGCTGCAGTGAAATTGCTTGACTCCACGGTATCTGCCGCTTTGCTTGAGCTGAACTTTTAGTCGCCTCAAATTAAGGAATAAAGAATATACAACAATTTTCTAGTTTCGGGGAAAAGAACCGGTTTTATTTGTGGAAGATGAAAACAAATTTATTGAATCAGTTTACTATAGAGTAAATTTCGTATGAGTGTGAAACCGGAACCGCACGGTCACGGCACGGTCACGGCAGGAATTTCGAATGTCTTTATAGACAACACGGCACTGACACGGTCACGGCACGACGCGGTCCGTTTCATTACCCTTGATCCACGGCGCTTATTCCAAATTTTGTGGACAGGGGGAATTCAAACAAGAGGGCGCCTAATATTTCAACGTCATTCCCTATACTGCAGGGGAACGCCATACTCTGTAATAAAAAGTTTTCTCCCTCTGTATTTATCTCCTATTGTATCGAGTTTTTCGGAGCGGGGAGGAAAAGAGGGGTTAGCTTTTTTTTCAAATACTGTCTTCTGTGGTGGGGTGAGGAAGGGAGGGAGGGAGACTAACGAGGGAGAGCGACGATCGACGGGGCTTAATCGAGGAAATATATACGTATCATAAGTTTATCGGCCTCTGAACCAACCAACTGCATGTTCAGGCAATTTTGTATTTATTTTATCTGATTAAATTTGAAAATTGGTGACAATTGTCGCATTTCAGATAATGTTTCCAGACTTTCTATATATTTCTTCTTTTCCGTCAATAACAAAATTGAGAACTAAATAATTTCAAGTGAAAAACAATTCATTTATTTGGCTCTATTAGGACTGAGAGATTGCCTTGGTATAACTTTTTAGGATATAAAGGCCTAGGAATCTCAATGAGAAGTGGCCATTATTTTAGTAAACAAGCAATCTCTTTATGACAAGCGAGTGAGCAAACACGAAAAATTTCGAACCCATAATTACCTGATGTTTACAAATCCATTCACGAGTAGCTAATTAAATCTCCATTAATAGAATCCTTGAAACAGCTTAAAAAGACTATCTTTGCAACGTTTTGGCCAGTTTGAGTTGAGGGCTTGTCCCATTCATTAACTCGGAGAACGTTCGAGAACGTTTGGACTCGGTGAGCGAAGATGAAGGCCCTAAAAGGGTTTGTCTTCTTGGCTTTCCTTGCTTTTCTGCAGGCGTTTTTCACGAAAGCTGAAGAAAAAGGTTTGTTATAATTTCACAGCTCTCCATTGTAAGCTGTTGTTGAAAGATTGCTTTTTTTTTTTTTTTTTTTTTGCTTTGTTTTCTTGTTGTTGTTGTTGCTGTTGTTGTTGTTTTTACAAATTATCTTAACACTTTTGTCCTCGTGCATTTTATTTACCATTTCGTGGACAAAAATAAAAGAACTGACTCTGCCAAGCTAATTAATTTAAAGCCAAGCTAATGACTTCAAACAAAATACACGGTGATAATGAGCTAAAAGTCTCATAAACTTGTTTAAAAATCTGCTAAAGTTTGTTTTATCAAAACTTGGAAAGTCTTACAAGTTCAATAGTTCACTGACATCTGCTTAATGACATCTTCACATTCTGTTCCCCAGACCGCGAAATTATAAAGCAACCTGGACAAATTGAATCCCTCGATGATAAAAACCAAGAGACTTTTGAGGATAAACCTCGTAAGTATATGTCATGCAATCATAAGTAATAGTAATAACTTTATTATTGGTACTTTGGTATTTTCATACATGAGTATAGTGCTCCAATAATTAAATAAAAACAACAGAGAATAACATATTTCTAAATATATATAAGTATATCATTTAACTCCAGGTCTGATTCTGATTGACATCACTACTTGAAATTAGTTGTATTTGTATATACACTCGATTGCAGAAAGGTTGTAGTTTACATTTTACACAAATATCTAATTTATTCAGTATACTAATGAGATGCAATTTGTAAATACGCGATCACAACACCCAAAAATATAGTTCTTGAATATCTGCTAGAGTTTAGAAAGACTAAAAATATATTTTGACAATCATTGCATGCAAGCAATGCCGATTTAAGCAGTATTTTGAGTTTTGCATCTCATTAATTAGATATTTGTATCATGATTTAGTTGTATATTTGCAGACTACAACCTTTCTGCAATCGAGTGTATATATAGATATATATTTAATATATTAACAGTAACTGTAAGTAATACAATAACAATTATATTCATTTTGTATTTGTAACTAATTTAACTAACCTATAGCATTCTAGTAGTTCGTATATATATACTGACTACTTATTTTTATTATATTTCATCCTTCATATTTATTATATATTTAAATAAATTTTGGTAATCAAACGACTCAAATATTGAGTTTGTTTCTAATATTTTGTTCATGAGTAAATCTGTCATGCAATTCCTGTCACGCTTTCTTTCTTTCATATTTTATTAAACTTATTATGTTAATTAATTTTCAAGTAATATAAAATTAATTGAATTTAATTAAAAGTAAAACTAGCTTCCACTTGAATAAGAAAAACTCAATTAATATTTTTGGCTAAGGGAACTCCTCTACTTCAAAACTCATTAAGAAATAGACAAGTAGTGCCATGTTGACAAGCACTTTGAATTAATCTGAGCAACTGAGAAATTAAACTCGACAAGGGTTGAGAAACCTGGTCTAGTTAAACTTCTCGAGTCTTCGGCATTCAATTCTAAAATGCTTCTATTACTTAGTATTTCATCACTGTCGGACTAGCTTTCTATTTAAAATATATATAATCATGATTTTATTAAGTTCATATTATTATCATTATTATCTATATGATTACGTAATAATTCATCAATGATTTTCATTAACAGCTCTTAATGACGTAATCACTGGATATGTGATATGTGCGGACGATACCAATACAAACCAAAAACCCACAAGTGCTGCTACAACAAATACCTACGACGCAGATACCAGAGATGTGGATTCAAATGCGGAAGGATCTATTACAACCACTATACCCACAAAGCTGCTATAACGATACCTAGACGCAGGTACCAGAAATGTGGATTCAAGTGCGGACGGATCTACTACAACCACTACACCCACAAATGCTGCTACAACCGATACCTAAGACGCAGAACCAGAGAATGTGGATTCAAATGCGGAAGGTACTACTACAACCACTACACCAACAAGTGCTGCTACAAACCGATACCTAAGACGCAAGAACCAGAGATGTGGATTAAGTGCGACGGTACTACTACAACCACTACACCCACAGGTGCTGCTACAACCGATACCTAAGACGCAGATACCAGAATGTGGATACAGGTGCGGAAGGATCTATTACAATCACTACACCCACAAGTGCTGCTACAACCGATACCTAAGACGCAAGAACAGAGATGTGGATACATGCGGAAGGATCTATTACAACCACTACACACAAATGCTGCTACAACCGATACCTAAGACGCAGATACCAGAATGTGGATTCAAGTGCGGAAGGATCTATTACAACCACTACACCCACAAATGCTGCTACAACCGATACCTAAGACGCAGATACCAGAATGTGGATACAAGTGTGGAAGGATCTATACAACCACTACACCCACAGGTGCTGCTACAACCGATACCTAAGACGCAAGAACCACAGATGTGGATTCAATGCGGAAGGTACACTACAACCACTACACCACACAGGTGCTGCTACAACCGATACCTAAGACGCAAGAACAGAGATGTGGATTCAAGTGCGGACGGTACTACTACAACCACTACACCCAAAGTGCTGCTACAACCGATACCTAAGACGCAAGAACCAGAGATGTGGATTCAAATGCGGACGGTACTACTACAACCACTACACCCACAGTGCTGCTACAACCGATACCTAAGACGCAGATACCAGAAATGTGGATACAAGTGTGGAAGGATCTATTACAACCACTACACCCACAGGTGCTGCTACAACAGATACCTAAGACGCAGAACCAGAAATGTGGATAGGTGCGGAAGGATCTATTACAACCACTACACCCACAGGTGCTGCTACAACCGATACCTAAGACGCAAGAACCAGAGATGTGGATACAGGTGTGGAAGGATTTTTATAACCACTACGTCTACAGGTGCTGCTACAACCGATACTAGACGCAAGAACCAGAGATGGGATACAGGTGTGGAAGGATTTATTATAACCACTACGTCTACAGGTGCTGATACAACCGTTATCTGAGACGCAGGTACCAGAGGTGTGGATACAAGTGCGGAAGTACTACTACAACCACTACACCCACAGGTGCTGCTACAACCGATACCTAAGACGCAGAACAGAAATGTGGATTCAAGTGCGGAAGGATCTATTACAACCATTACACCCACAAAATGCTGCTACAACCGATACCTAAGACGCAAGTACCAGAAATGTGATACAGGTGCGGAAGGATCTACTACAACACTACACCCACAAGTGCTGCACAACCGATACCTAAGACGCAGGAACCAGAAATGCGGATGTGAAGGTACAATAGGCGCACCCACAAATGCTGCTACAATCGATACCTAAGACGCAAGAACCAGAGATGTGGATACAGGTGTGGAAGGATTTATTATAACCACCGCTACAGGTGCTGCTACAACCGTTATCTGAAACGCAGGTACCAGAGGTGTGGATACAAGTGCGGAAGTACTACTACAACCACTACACCCACAGGTGCTGCTACAACCGATACCTAAGACGCAAGAACCAGAAATGTGGATTCAAGTGCGGAAGGATCTATTACAACCATTACACCCACAAATGCTGCTACAACCGATAC